>QFFD01000945.1:0-84306 GCA_003314615.1 Pholiota microspora
ACTCAGAAATCCCGGCCTGTATATCGATAGATGCAATCTTCATAAACAGGCCGGTCAATCGGCCTAGCGCTCAGTCTCAGCGAGACCAAAACTCAAGGTGGGCATGTGACGACCAAATAAACCACATTAACGCGTCCCAGTCACGCGTCGGCTAGAGTCACATTTGATTCAACCCTAAGTTCATCACGAAGCCACCCTCAACCACCATCTCTTACTTATCTGCTCAAGTGCTGATTCAAATATGAGCTCTTCGGAAGGAGAGGACTTCAACATGGACGTTTCGGGATCCGAGTCTGATGATTTTATGCCAGTGAAGGTCATTACTGCTCTTGCTATTTAAAGTCGATTATTCTCTGCTGAAGCATCGTGTAACAGGCAGCACCGAAAGCTAAAGCTGCGTCCAAAGCTGCCACCAAAGCGGCACCGAAGCCAAAGGCAGCAGCGAAGCCAAAGGCCAAGGCCGCACCCAAGAAGAAGATTCTTGCAGACCACGATGGCAATGCTGAGGAGGTTGATACGGGCCCTTCAGACGAAGAAAGGGCTGGTGGCTCAGCCATTCAAACTACAGAGAAGAAGAAAAAGACTGCTACAGAAACGTATACCAAGGTGCGTTGTTACTCAATTCTCACTTGACATTGGACAACTAATCATCGGCGTAGCTATCGCAACTCGAACACATTCTCAAACGACCTGATTCATATATTGGAAGCGTTGAGACTATAACCCAGGTCATGTGGACATACGACCAAGATACCAAGCGCATGGTGCACCGCGAAGTGAAATATGTGCCCGGATTCTTCAAGATTGTTGATGAAATCCTGGTGAACGCTGCAGACAACAAGGTAACTCTTTTGTCGATGTGTTTTATCCCGTCGGAATTGATGCCATCTCTTTAGGTCAATGACCCTAACATGGACACGATGAAAGTCACAATTGACCTTGAGGAGAACACGATTTCTGTATACAACAACGGTCGTGGTATACCGATCGAAATTCATGAACGCGAGAAGATCTACGTCCCCGAATTGATCTTTGGGCACTTGCTATCTTCTTCCAACTACGACGATGACGAGAACAAACTCACTGGAGGTCGTAATGGTTATGGTGCTAAACTCGCCAACATCTATTCCCATGAGTTCACTGTCGAGACCGCGGACAAGAACACTCAACAGAAATACAAGCAAACATGGACCAATAACATGAGTAAATGCGGGAAGCCTAAGATTACGAAGAGCTCGAAGACCGAGGAATTCACTCGCATCACATTTAAGCCGGACCTGAAGCGCTTTGGGATGGACAGCATTGACGAAGACACTGCCAGTTTGCTCAGGAAGCGCGTCTATGATATGGCTGGTGTTACCAAGGATGTCAAAGTATACCTGAACGACGAACGGCTCAAGATCAAGAACTTCAAGCAGTATGTCGAACTTTACATCAATTCGGTTCAGGCAGAGGCAGCAGAGAACTCTGGTGGGGCCGTTCAGGCTAAGCCTATGATAATCCACGAACAAGCTGGTGCACGATGGGAAATCGCATTCGCGGTATCGGACGGGACTTTCCAGCAAGTTTCGTTCGCGAACTCAATAGCCACGACCAAGGGAGGAACACACGTTGCATACATTACCGACCAGATCGCGAAGAACTTGGTGGCAGCTATCTCGAAGAAAAACAAAGCCGCAACTGTGAAGCCAGCTCAAATCAAGAACCATATGTGGATCTTCATCAATGCCTTGATTGTCAACCCAACGTTCGACAGTCAGACGAAGGAAACCTTGACGTTACCGGCGTCAAAATTCGGAAGCAAGCCAACCTTGTCAGAAGATTTCATGAAGAAGGGTATTTCTTCCCCTTTCCCGCCGAACCTATACCAAAACTCATACTCTATTTCTAGTCCTCAAATCATCAATTGTCGACAACATTCTCAACTGGGCTAAGTACAAAGCTGATCAGCAGATCAAAAAGACCGACGGCGCTAAACGCGAAAGGTAAAATATGAAACGCGATACCAAAATGAAACGACGCTGATCGTTCTGGTAGGCTACTTGGTTTGACCAAGTTGGCAGATGCGAACAATGCTGGAACGAGGAATGGGAAGAACTGCACGCTCATCTTGACGGAAGGAGATTCGGCCAAAGCGCTCGCTGTGGCAGGACTAGGCGTAGTGGGCCGAGACAACTTCGGTGTGTTCCCGTTGCGCGGAAAGCTTCTAAACGTACGCGAGGCGAAACATGATCAAATCATGAGGAACGAAGAGATCCAGAACATCAAGAAGATTATGGGTCTGCAGCACAACAAAGACTATTCAGATGTCGCGAGCCTTCGTTATGGAAGGCTCATGATTATGACCGATCAGGTTTGTTCAATCCAATGCTATGTGTTTCTCAGACGGCTCATGTCAGAACTAGGATCACGATGGATCCCATATTAAAGGTCTCCTCATCAACTTCCTCGATCATTTCTATCCTTCTTTGTTGAAACTACCCGAGTTCTTGGTCGAGTTCGTGACTCCTATTGTCCGAGTATGTATTAGTATTTTCTATACCACGTACTAACGCTCAGCTGATTTTATTGCTCAAGGTAAAGAAGGGGAAGGATCGTAAAGATTTCTTCACCATTCCAGAGTACGAGCAGTGGTTGGAAAAGACGCCTGACGCAAAGAAATGGGACTCGAAATATTTCAAGGTCTGTTCATTGATTCTTTAACATGGTAATACATTCTAACGGGGACATTGCAGGGTCTGGGAACGAGTAGTGACGCCGATGCCCGGGATTATTTCAGTCGCATGGAAAAGCATATGATCCCGTTCGCTCCTACACAGGAGGGCGACAAAGAACTCATCGAGCTAGCGTTCAGCAAGAAAAAGGCTGACGAACGTAAGGAATGGCTGCGCCAATTCAAGCCCGGCACATACCTCGACCATAGGCTGGAAGAAATCCCGTACTCGGAATTCATTAACAAGGAGCTGATCCTTTTCTCCATGGCCGATAATATCCGTTCAATTCCTTCCGTTGCCGACGGTCTTAAGCCCGGACAGAGAAAGGTTATCTGGGGTTGCTTCAGGCGGAAGATGAAAACTGAAGTGAAGGTGAGTAATTTTTTGTTTTCGATGTCCATGTTTCTGAATATTGATTAACACTGCGTTTTGAGAATAGGTCGCCCAACTTGTTGGTTATATCTCTGAGCACGCAGCGTACCACCACGGTGAAGCCAGTTTAGCGGCCACAATTATCAACTTGGCGCAAGACTTCGTCGGGAGCAACAATGTGAACTTGTTGATGCCCTCAGGTCAGTATGGTACGCGTGATACTGGCGGTAAAGACCACGCCGCGCCCAGGTATATCTTCACGCGTCCCATGCCCCTTGCGCGCGTTGTTTTTCAACCGGAGGATGACGCCTTGCTGAACGTCCAAAAGGACGATAACAACGTCATCGAGCCTGAATTCTACATGCCTATCGTCCCGCTCGTGCTCATCAACGGGGCGGAAGGTATTGGTACAGGTTGGAGCACGACCATTCCGTGCTACAACCCCACGGACATCGTTTCGAACATTCGCCGGCTTATGAACGGTGAGGAGCTCGTGCCTATGACTCCGTGGTGGCGCGGCTTCAAGGGTGAAATAACGTTCGTGTCGAAGCACAAGTACGATGTCTTTGGCGTTGTCAAGAAGATCAACGATACCACTGTCGAGATCACGGAGCTCCCTATTCACAAGTGGACGCAGAATTACAAGGCGGAACTGGAAGCGATGATTCTAGGGGACAAGGAGAAGGAAAAGGATGGTGTTATCAAGGACTACAAAGAGCACCACGACAATCTCAATGTGCATTTCATCGTCACCATGAACGCGAAGGACCTCGAAAAGGCAGAGGCGCAAGGGCTGCACGAATTCTTCAAGTTGACATCCAAGCTCAACACCAGCAATATGATCTGCTTCGACCTCGAGGGCAAGATCAAAAAATATGATTCGCCCGAAGAAATCCTAGAAGATTTCTACCCTGTCCGTTTGGCATACTACCAGAAGCGCAAGGACTTCCTCGCAAACGAGATCCAAACCGCGTTCGAGAAACTCAAGAACCAGGCGCGCTTTGTGCAGATGATCGTGAACAAGGAGCTCGTGATCTCGAACCGGAAGAAGGCTGAGATTGTAACAGATTTGCGCAAACACAAGTTCAGGCCGTTCCCCAAAGTCGCTAAAGCTAAAGCTGCTGGTGAGACGGAGGCGGCGGAGGACGACGAGGAAGAGGAGGACGAGAGCGACTCAGACAAAAATCAGGGCGATTACGATTATTTGTTGGGGATGGCCATTTGGAGTCTGACCAAGGAGAAAATCGCCCGTCTCACCGCCCAAGCCGCTGAGAAGGAGGCTGAGCTATTCACGTTGCTAGATAAATCGCCGAAGGACCTGTGGAACACCGACCTTGACCTATTCTTGAAGGAGTGGGAGGTAAGTTATGTTCTCTTTGAGCGATATTGTTGTTCTGATGCGTTGAATGTAGAGAGATTGTATCGAGTTCGAAGAGAAGAAATCGACGGACGCGAAGGGGAAGAAGGTGAAGCGCAAGCAGGCCGTGCTACGCACGCGCAAGTCGATCGGGCAACGGAACGGATCAGACGATGACGACGATGACTTCAGGCCCATCAAAGCAGCGGCTGCTGCCAAGAAAAGGACGATAGAGGCACCCAAAAGAGCGCCCGCGGTGGCGGCGTCGGCGAAGGGCAAAGAGAAAGCTAAGCCTAAAGAGGAAGACGAGAGCGAAGATGAGAAACCTGCGAAACGCAGAGCCCCTGTGCCCGCTGCAAAGAAGGTAGCCTCAAAGGAGGAGAGCGACTTTGAGATGGACGAGAAGCCGCCGAAGCGGGATGAACCACCGAAACGACGTGCGGCGGCAGCAGCAAAGACGAAGGTAATCGAAGTTGACTCTGACGAAGAGGAGGAAGCGGAGGAGGACGGGTATAGCGAACCTACACCTGTCAAGCCGAAAGCAGCGCCCAAGGCCCCTGCAAGGGAAAAGGCGCCAGCCAAGGCGAAGCCTGCGTCAAAGGCGCCCACCGGCAAAAAGAAAGCTACGAGCGCGGATTCCGACTCTGATATTGAAGTCGTCGAGAAAGCTCCTGCAAGAGGAAGGACAAAGCCTATCGCTATGGATTCTGAAAGTGGAGAAGAGGACGAACGAGTGTCGAAAGGCAAAGGCAAGGAAAAGGACGAGTCGCCACCATCCAGGCCGAAACGTAAAAGGTATATTTTTAACGGATCTGCGTACTATTGATAGGTGTACTGATTACGGGATGTTTAGCATTGGGTCTTCGGAGGTATCATCGGAAGATGAATTGGGAGCTCCAGTGAAGAAGGCCAAGGTAGAGGCGCCAAAGGCCAAGCCTGCTGGAAAACTGGCGCAGAAGATGAAACCGGCGTCACCGCCAAAGAAGAAGTCGGCAGCGCGTCGACTGCTGGAAAGCGACGACGAGGAATCTGAGGCAGACTACTCGCTGGTGGCGGCGCCGGCGGTGGGGCGGAGCACGGGGGCACGAGCGGTGCGGGGAACAGCGAAAAAATATGTGGAGATCTCGTCGGATTCGGAGTAGGCCTAGACCGGTGACGTCAGTTGTAGTGAAATATAATGTAGTGTAGTCGTAGATGGAATGCCACATTCTCTAATGGACTTTTTCTCCACAAACCATCTTTCGCCCTCTCAGCCGCAGTCCCCAGAGTTCGCCAGCGCCGTCGCACAGCGTCGCCCGCCGCTCCTCCTCCCCGCCCAGCTCCCCGAGATGCCGCCAGCCCCGCCGCCTGCCAGGCCCCCCGTGCCGCCGTCTGCCGGCGCTGCTGCCGTCGCTGTGCCATTTGTTCCCACCGTCCCCGACGCTCTCCCTGGCTGGCTCGACGATGCCGCCGCGCTCATCATCGACATCCGCCCCCCAGCCGCCTTCACCTCCGCACGCATCCCGCATGCCGTCTCCCTCTCCGTCCCCTCCACCCTCCTCAAGCGCCCCAACTTCTCCCTCCAGCGCCTCGCCGACATGCTCTCCAGCCCCGCCGCCCGCAAATGCTTCCTCGCCTGGCCCTCCGCATCCCGCATCCTCGTCTACGACGCCGACTCCACCGCCATCGGCGACTCCTCCAACATCAACGGTCTCCTGCGCAAGTTCATGCTCGGCGGCTTCAAGGGCGAGCTCGCGTGGCTCAAGGGTGGCTTTCATGCGGTTTGGCGCGACCGCCGCGATATCGTCGACGCACTCCCGCCGACCCCAGACAATGAGGGCGACGACGACGACGATACCCACTCCACCCAATCCGCCGTCCTGCGGCCCCGCCAACTTCCGCCAGGCGCGTTTACATTCTCCTCGACTACCGTAGCGGCAAAACGAACACCCCAAGTTATTGCACGCGCGGTATCCAGTCCCACATTATCGCACCCTGCCTTTAATCCATTCTTCGACACTATTCGCCAAAACACAGAACTTTCTCAGGGCATCACGGAGCGCATACCCTTGCGGCTGCCCCGGAGAGTACGCAGACGCATACATGAGCTTCCCTTTCCATGGCTACAAGAAATTGCCCGTCGCGCAGCAAAAGCACCCGTAGCTAATAGATCAGCTAGCGATACCAGCTCGTCCGAGTCCGAAGACGATTCCAACCATACCGATGTAGAGGAAGGGAAAGAGGCTCTCGCAATGCAATTTTTCAAGATAGAACTATCTGAACAACGGCGTCTTATGGGCATTATGGAACATCACTCCAAGGAGAGTGGTCAGTCTGATCAGACCTTCCCATTTAGCATAACTGCTGGAGTCGAGAAGGGCGCGAAGAACCGGTGGGTACTGTCTTTTTGTCCCGCGTGATTGGCCTTCACGATTATCTATAGATATCGACACATCTGGCCGTTTGAGCACGCCCGTGTTCGGCTCCACCAGAAGAGGGAAGCAGATGACGACTACATCAATGCTTCGTACATCCAACCCCTAGGCACCAACAGACGGTACATCGCTACCCAAGGACCCTTACCTGCAACCTACACGGACTTTTGGACGTGGGTGCTATTCTTAGTTA
The DNA here is from genome assembly GCA_003314615.1 of Pholiota microspora. Lineage (NCBI taxonomy): Eukaryota > Fungi > Basidiomycota > Agaricomycetes > Agaricales > Strophariaceae > Pholiota > Pholiota microspora. Next base: position 7,051 of record QFFD01000945.1, read on the forward strand.
CGTGGTACCCAATCTAATCTTTGTGGGGGCAGGTTGTGCTGGGAGCAGAATGTGCATGTCATCGTCATGCTGACACGCGAGGTGGAAGGTGCCATGGTCAAGTGTGGTGCCTACTGGAATGACCCTGTTTTCGGCCCCCTCCGCCTCCAGTTGATCTCCACAGAAGGCCTCGCGCCCCCAGACGAACGTCCCGTCTCCGCAGGTTTCTTTGGTCAACAGCTTTCCTCGCTTTCATCGCGTCCGCCAGCGAAGAAGGTTCCCCATTCAGCAGGCTCCCAGAGAAGGTATCGTCACCACCACTATCACACCAAAAGCTCCGAGACCATCAAGAGAGTATTTGAACTCTCACACACCGCTCACCCAGACGTAGAACCACGGCGAATTGTACACTTCCAGTATCTGGAATGGCCCGATATGAATGTACCCGAGGATCCCAGGGGAGTTTTGGGACTGATCAAACAAGTTGAGGATGCGGTGAAAGAAACTCGGGCGAACGACCACCCAGCAGAGCACTGTTCACGCAAGCCCGGCGACCCTATATCTCTCGTCGACATGGACGAAAGAACAGGTGTAGCCAAACATGCCATGGGAAACAGTCCTGTCCTGTTGCATTGTAGTGCCGGTGTCGGGAGAACAGGCGGGTTCATTGCGGTTGATGCAGTACTGGACGCCATTAGAAGGGAGGTGCGCATGGAGAAGGAGGAGAGCAAAAAACCCAGTCAGAACATGGACGTAGACCAACAGGGAACCGACAGCAATTTGTTGCTGTCTACTGATTCTCTTTCTGCTGCACCTGACGTGGGATACTTCCCCTCTCAGCCTGACTCTGATTCCTGTGTAACTGCTTCCACTCCTATGCTAGTTGATGAAAGGGCAGAGTTTACGACAAGCCCGCCAGAAACGACCTTGGATTTTCCTTACGGGACACGGCAATGGGCGAAGAACGTGAGGGATGAGACTGGCGTCAATGGAGCGACCCCGCCTCCTGATAAAATGTCATCATCGAGTTCTTCAACACCAAGGTCAGGAAGCAGGGATACTTCGACGGAGGCACGTCCATCATATGGTAGCTACAATTATAATTCTTCCTCCTCTCTTGGGACTTCCGTATCTGGTGCCTCATCTTCTTCTCATAAAGCAAACTTCCCGTACTTCAACCGCGAACTGCTGTCTACAACGAACCTCCTGCATTCAGTGCTGAACACCGAACATGCGGTAGACCAGCGGATACGGACGATCTCTGCCCCCTCTGGCAACGCGCGTTCGATTCCGAAGCTACCTGTAAATGCTGGGATCAGGAATCCGTCTTTACCTCGCTTCGGAGTCCACCGAGAGGATTCCACCAGTACGAAGTCCTCGCTTCCGTCTGCCAGCCTGAGTAGCAATACGACTCTTAATTTCCAATCCCCGCGCCGCGGTATGTCCAGCGAAGGCGAGGGACCTTCACGGTCGGCGTCGCCCTCTGCAGACGAAGCTAGTTCATCAATTCGCCCTTCAACGTCAAAGCAGGTGCAGCACTCGTCCCCCACACCATCAAGAACCATGGGTCCCGCTTCGACTGATTTGTCCCTAGACGATCAGCACATGAAATTGTTTGATTATAAGGAACCGCGGCCGCTCCATGAAGTCTTCACGCCACCGCCTCTGACATCCTTCGACGAGCCAATTTGGGAGGTCGTGCAAGATATGCGGGAGCAGCGCATGAGCTTATGCCAGAGCCTGCGACAGTATGTGTTTGTCCACGCTGCCATCATTGAGGGAGCGTTGATGGTCCTTGACGAGGAGAACGAGATCGCAGACGGCCTGCGACCACGCCAAGCTACACCTCCGGTGCGCGAAAAAGAGCGACCTAGAATGGATCTTTCGTCATCGTCTGCGTTCCGCCCATCAAGTTTCCACTCCACCGAGTCCGTAGCCTCCTCGTCGTCATCGTATTCGACCGGGAAGCGCCCGTCGACGCCGACGGAACTGCCCAAAGAGGATATGGCAGGGGAGATGATTCTGTCTAAGCGGCCGAGCATTAAGCGCAAGAATCGGAGCAGGGAAGGCCTTGGGACATATCCACCAGACGGGGCAAGGTATCAGCCGGCGTTGCGTTCGTCGTCTAGTGTGCACACAGGCGGGGCGAGTGCGCCGTCTACACGATCTATGCCTCCCTGAGTATAATCCCTAGCCCACTGCTTTCATTTAGTCGGCTTACCTTCCCTCCTTTAAATCTTTCTTCCCCTCGAACTGATCGGCTGGATTATGGCTGCTCCTACTTAAGTATTTACATCTGTACTAGCATTACATGGCATGGCATGGCCCAGTGTCGTTTTCGTTCCTCTGTTTCTCAACTCATCGCATATCTTCGGTTTTTTTATCTATCCAATAGTACATTCATCCATCATGGTTTGCTTCTAATACATGGCTTTGTATAAGTATAATTTAATTGCATCTTCATAAAGTAATGTTCTGAGAATGACGACTACGAGGCACCAATAAGAGAACTCTGCTTGGCAGGTGCATCAACTCGTTGAGCAGACCCAGAGCAGACCATCTTCGGGGTGTTCAGACTCCCAGCTGAACCCCTGGAAGAGAAACATTGAGTGAACGTGGAGCACTTGTTCTAAGCAGTTTGTTTTTACTTTCTTCCATAACCCCAACCTCCTGGTATTATGCAGGTGCTCATTCAAGCTGTGTGGGACCAAGCGGCATGATATCAGCAATATGGCAAGCGATTTCTTTTTGACCGAGTTTATTCGCACATCATATTTTAGAATATGAATTAGTGGATTGAATTCCATGCAGTATTGATACAAAGTGGTGGATGAGTGGGTGATATAGATATAATGATGGTACTGGGTAAAATGCGTGGGCTATCGTCATGAACCAACATTGAAGGACTCTCCACATCCACAGGCGTCCTTTATGTTCGGGTTTTTGAACACGAACTTCGAACTGATGACCAAGAATCAACATGTGAATTTACAGCAGACACAGAGTAATTACACACCTTAGTGAGTCTTCACTCCAATCCATTTCACTCCCAATTATTGAGAACAATGCTTTGGAGTCGATTAGAACCCGGACACCGTCTTGGGTGACAATTTCGTCAAATTTGCCCGGCTTCTCGACGTAGTCGAGGTGGTACGATAAGCCCGCACAACCCTTGTTGCGCACGCCTATTCTAATAATCTGTGGGGTCGGGCCATTTAATAGGTTCCGCAGACGTAACACAGCGTTAGGAGTCTAGACCGATGGAATAATATTAAGCCCTGAAACAGAAGACAAGTCATTACGGTGAAGACGCACGATTGTTAGAGCTGCTTTTGTTGAGCGTATGGTAGGTCGTGGTTTGACGACCTTGGGAACTGGGGGAGGGGGTGCTGCGGTTTGGGGTGCTGAAGCATCGGGAGACATGGACATGGGGTCGGCCGGGTTTGTTACCGGTGGTGGATCTCTAAGGAGGAGTGCTGGTGGTGGATATTGGCCTGTGCGCAGGGCCGACATCATAGCCCGACGGGTGATGACTGTGGAATGCAAACATGGTATGCGCAGAGAGGAGTGGAGGCGGGCGGCGATGGAGAGAGACATGGTGGTTGGAGCAGAGCAGAAGAGAGCGAGTCCGTCCGTCAGCCGAGCCTAGATGTTGTCATTTATTTACCAATTTTCATTATCCAATCCCGTTCCACCGATTGGTACAGTCACGCCAGTACATACTTAAAACTAAGAAATAGGTATAATTGCAAATTACAGTCTCTACATACGGCATATTTATGTCTCCTGAACATAGTTGCCTGCCCCAAGCATCAGCGGAAGCCTTCTAATAATTATCTGACCAACATACCTGGAAATACGCCTTGAACTCCATTTAATCTTCCTGTCCACCAATCCTCAGCGCTGTCCGTCTTTTCGACAAGCTCTATGCGATCCCCTGCATTGAATGACAAATCCCCGTCCGTCTAATAGAAAGGTTGGTAATATTTCGGCGATAATATAACGAATGACGTACCTGCGCTGCAAAATCGTATAAGGCGACCACATATTTAATCTGCGGAGTAGGCTTTGGCTTGGGTTTCAAGGGAGGAGGCGGTGGCGGAGCTCTCTTCCCTACCGCTGCAGCGACCGCAACTCCACTGCCTCCAGCAGTGTAAGGTGGAGGCGGTGCCGCTTGAGCGAAGCTGGATGAGGGCGGCGGAGGTGCCTTGTAGGATGAGGCTGAAGAAATTGATCGGGTAGGTGGTGCAGCTGCCCTTGCACCTAAATTAGATGATGAAGAGGCCGTTGTTGCAGCTGAAGGTTGACGGCCCAAGCCCTGGGCACGGCTCTGTTGAACGAGTCGTGCTACAACACGATTAGGAACCTCTGATATCGTGAATTATAGAATACTTACAAACTGAGATAATTCGCTTGACTATGCCAAGGTTTTCTATTAGACTCCAGGCATCAGTGCGTTTGCTTTCGTAGTCTTGGACGATTTGCGCGCCAGATTGATTGGCAATATCATATTTGCATTCGTCCGCAAAGCTATTCATCTTCTCCAGAAGTAAATAATAGATGTTGAGCCTAGAATCAAAATTATCAGAAGCACCATACGTATTCAATGCCTTACTCACTGCATGTAGAAGAATGAATTGAATAGCGGATCTATGAACTGAGTCAAGAGCATCATGAAGCGAGGGAAATCCTGCTTCAGCGCGTTGTTGATGTATTCGTATTCATTAGTGGCAATCTCAAAATCTTGCTCTAACTAATAAAGACTTGAGAATGGAATCCAGCGTTGATTAATTGGTATGCAGCACACCTTGAACAGATTTTTCTCATCGCTCAGGGACTTGTCCTTCTTATCTCGCAACTTTGTGAGAGAGTTGTTGAAGCGATCATAATCAGTCAACTAATAGAACAAACAGCGTTCAGCACCACTAAAAGGTGAGTTGGAAGAAGACAATGAGCGCACCTTGTGCTCCCGCTTTGTGATAGTCTTGCGGATAGTCTTCATGACGGCCTGCAGCTCTTTCGCAGGACCCGCAATACGTGTCTCAATAAGTTCGACTTCAGGAGTAATGAGTTCTTTCATTTCTTGCAAGGCGGTCTCGTATTTGGTGATATTCCGAATGGTGTGCGCAGCATCAGGATGTTTCCCGATCAGATCATATTCCCCTGCTATAGGCTGGAATATCACAGCGAAATGGCCAGCAAAGTTAGCACCAGACATGAAGAGAGCTGAAGGGTAGCAGTTCGAGATTAAATGCGTAGGACAGAGTGCAAATTAGTGACCCTTTATTTCCAGATGATGTTGACCGTACGCACTCATCACAGCATCCGTATACTGTTTGGTGTCCTTAATCAGGGACTCAGCAGCTTTCTCCAGTGCAGCAAAGTGGCGGTGGTAATCGTCGAATTCAGGATCGCTAGACTCTGTGGTGATTATTCAAAGGTAGAGGGGAACACACCGCGCACGGTCAACAAAGGTCCTATCCAGAACGCTCAGCGTTGCTCACTTTTAGACATTCCAATCTTGCTGGTCACCGCGAAGGGCGTCCTGTAGCATGATACATTTGAATCAGAAGCAAAGGGTCGTGTTTCGGGATGGTAGCATACCGCGCTAGTGCCTTCCCAATTCCCTTCATGATGGCGGTATGGTGGCAGTGAGGACAGCGAGATGCAGAACCGTTGTCCTAACTTGGCGCTTGTCTTGCGAGTTCAATCTTCCCACGCTTTTCTTGATATGTAGATGTCTACCAAGCCCCTTTGCCCGCGTCGATTTCTGCTACAATCCTGGGGATCAGGCTTAAGGAAGGGTCTGTATTCACTTCATTGAAAGTATTTTCGGAGCGTACAAGCAGACGTCTTGCTAAATCTGCGAATTCTCCACGAGCGTCAATTAAAGAGGTATGACGTCACGTGCTATCAGTCGAAATATGAGTTTCTTCGGCACCGATTCTACTTAATCTCGAGTCTATCCCGTCCCACATTGTAGTCGCGCCCAGATTGCAATCATCTAGAAATCTAATATTCATATCGACTTCACCATGTCTAAAATCCAACAGCCATCCAATCAGATCAAGTATCCAAACTTTCTCTCACTTGTGCCATTGCGATCGTCTAACGAACGCAATGCAGATTGACCAACGTCTCTATAGTTCGGCTAAAGAAAGGCGGAAAGCGCTTCGAGGTGAGCGGATCGGCCATACTTTCTCTGCATAAGGCTTACAAGCGACTACAGATCGCATGCTACAAGAACAAAGTACAGGAATGGAGAACCGGAGTGTGAATACTTCTTTCACTTGGAACAATATCTGCTAATGCCTCATACAGGGAAACAAATCTCGATGATGTATTGCAAATCAACAACGTTTTCACAAACGTTTCCAAAGGCGAAGTAGCGAAACATGGAGATCTACAAAAGGCATTTGGCAAGATCCAGCTTTCTGACGTCGTGAAAGAGGTCAATGAAAGATTTCTTTCTCAATGACGCATATCGTGACCTGTCCTTTTAGGTACTCAACAAAGGCGAAGTTCAAGTCGGGGAGAAAGAACGGGATCATGATCTTGTATCGCTCAGAAAGGAAATCGCCACTCTCGTAGCCGAGAAATGTGTGGATCCTGCGACTCAACGCCCATATCCTGTGGGCATGATTGAAAAGGCAATGGCAGAAGCAGGTTACAGTGTAAAGCAAAATAAGAATGCCAAGAGCCAGGTAAATCGATTCTAAATCATTTCAGATTTTGCATATTCTAACTCTTCACTCTGTAGGTTTCCGAATGTATAAAGATCCTCCAAACTGACTCCAAGCTGCCAATCCAGCGTGCGCGCATGCGTATCAAAGTTTCCTTGCCCATTGCAGATGCGGACAAGCTTCGTGAAAAAATCCTTGAAAGTGCAGAAAAAGTAGAACAAGACGAAATCAGTCAAACAAACTGGGAAAGTGTATGTATCTTTTACCAGCAATAGTAGACCCCACTCATATATCTTTCTAGACAATGCTCATCGAGCCAGGTCAATTCCGAATCATCAACGAACTTCTCCAGAAAGAATGCAAAGGACGGGGGCGTCTGGAAACCCTTGTTTTCGCTGCTACGGCGGGTCCTAGTTCCTCTTAATTCGCTGCAGTCACAACTTGTATGATATTGTACATCACTCTCCGTATATTCTTGACATGTAGCCAGAAAATTCTGACACATCAATATTTTCTACTTACATCCTAACGTCTCTCAATATGAGCGGTCTCATGACACGAGCCCAATTCTCTTCCCATGAACACCATGTATTTTCATCATCATCGGTGAGGGCAGGAGACTGTCGTGGAACGGATGTCAAATTGTTTGCCATAGATCGCAAATATGGAGTATTTGGAAAGGATAGGAACAGTTCCTGAGTAGATGTTGTGTAATGAGTCAGAGGGTAACAATATCCTCGTGAGATGGAATAGCTCACCTCTAGTTGTAAGGCTAGCTGAGATGCGGTTTCAAACACGAGGCCGTTTTTCCCGTTCTTGACGAGTTCATTCAAGCTTTCGGGACCAATATCGAGTTATTTACAGGAACGGGCTCATAAAAAATAGGAACTCACCAGGCGAAGTCTAGAGCGCAGACAGGAAGACCACAGCCAAACATGTCGACTACTTTCATTGGTAGATCAAGAGCGGAAGAACTATAGTGCAGACAAACTCCCAAATTCGCCGACCCTAGTGGTGGTTTAGTATAACACGTCGGTAATGAACAAAGGCAATAATTCTGATAAACTCACCTAGCATTATAGGGTAATCTACCGCTTCAAGCCATAGGCTAGTACACCTCACCCATTTCCAGGATTCCTGCAATTTTTTGATTTCCGACATGTACTTTTCTCGAAGAGGGCCTTTTCCTGTCACAATGACAAGTAATTTTGGCAAACTTTTGGGCGTTTTCGATCCTTGATGCGCAAGATCTTCTGCCCGTCGTTCGTAAAGGCTCATGGCATCTAGCAAAATACCGAAATCTTCATCTGGTGTCCAAGAGGTACTAGAAACAAGCACTGCAGGTCTATCAGGTCTCAATGTGGGCGCTCCCAGCCTGGTATATTCTGGTGTTCGTTCTCTGATAGGATTTGCGGACTTCGTCTCCATTGGGTTTTTGCCGATTTGGGTCAGTATCGTCGTATATGGTGGAAGTGACTCAGGCAAAAATTTATCCAGATATTTATCCGATGCAAACGATGGCTGAAGTTTAGAGAACAGCTGGGAATTCCCTTCAGCGTCTTGTTAGGGTTTGATGCCAGGAAAAAATACCTCGTGTATTTCTTGATTTGTTGAGGGGTGAAAGTGCCGTGGAGGTCTATCGTGGAGGACTACCTTGTGCCCTCTGTGCCGTGAGCTGGATTTATCACTCCTAGAGCCATATACAACAAGGAGGCTCACTGTAAATCCCATTCCTTGACAAGAAAGTCGCGCATTGCACGCGTAACGAATAGATGTGCATAAGCCGAATATCCAAATGTCGCTTCAAAACTAAAAGAAAAGCACGCATATGAGTGGGCAACACGGCGCCAAATCAGGGAGTTGAGTGTCACCTCTTTGCTACGCGAACTAAAGGGTGGCTTTTGCCCAGTTTTAGGGCAAGTATGCTGTATCCTAGATTGTGCCAATCTATAATAATTTTGCTGCCACGAATGCGTCCCATTAATTGTACGAGAGCTAAAGTAGGTATACTAGGAGGATTCTGTCATCATGTGAGTAGCAGACACATTCTGGAATAGAATAGGCGCACCTGTACAAGGATGAACTCTGGAGGCACCTCTATCCAGACCAGAATCCAAAGAAGAATATATACAACTTGGTGTGTGATTTTTATGGGGGCTAGAAGGAGAAAAGGAAGAGACTTCAGGATTTTGGGTAGCTCTGGTATATGCCGTATTCTGACTGGAAGGCGTGCAAGTGATGGGATAGGGTCCGAACCTGGCAGGCTGGTATTGAATTCGTGATATCAGACAGACGAAAAGTGTATAATGAACCTCCATATCCAATGATGTCCGTAACAAACTTATTCTCAGCAAAGCTTTGAGCGTGGAACATCATTCGAGGGCTGCGACCGATGTCTCCAAGAACCAGTATGGCTACCGATCGCAGCGAGTGCTTGTTACGAGGTCTGAATGCACGCCATACGAAAAAGGCGGCAGCTAGCAATGAGACCAGAAAGGAAGCCTGGAGAGCAAGATCTGAAGCATGGCGTAACTCTGCACTAATCATCGAGGTTTTAGCAAAGCAGAGACAACTACTGGCCCGACGTCACCATCATTTGCCGCGTACCGGCGCGGATTCCGTTTCGTTTTACTCAGCTTCAAACGTCAACGTTCAACCACCATGGTCTCCTCATCCTCTCTTCGTTGCCTCGCGCGCCAGGCCATCAGACCCTCCAATACTCGGATACAGGCCCACCATGCTATTCGTACATTTGCTTCGTCTGCTTCACGGCCGAGAATGACTACATTTACAACTCATTCAAGCACAAGACGGCACTCCACACCTTTGACTTTACATGCTTTAGCAAGTAAGCAAACAGTGTTAACCGGCTTTTCAGTCTCTTATCGGCGCAATAGAACGCTTCATGTTCATCCAAACCGAGGCCACACCCAACGATGACTCTCTTAAATTCATTCCTGGCGTCCCGGTAATGGGCGAGGAAGGAACCGCTGAATTTCTTGACACGCGGTCCGCTCTTGCCTCACCACTGGCTATCAGACTTATGGGTGTGGAAGGTGTATCCACCGTTTTCTACGGGCCCGATTTCATCACCGTGTCCAAGGACTCTGAAAATCCATGGGCAATTATAAAACCGGAAATATATTCAATCCTTATGGAATTTTTCTCTTCTGGGCAGCCCCTCTTCCGCAGTGCAGAGGAAAGAGAGAAAGCCGGTCCGCAAGATACACGCATCTTGGACACGGACTCCGAGACTGTCGCCATGATCAAGGAATTACTAGAGACTAGGGTTCGGCCTGCGATTATGGAAGACGGAGGTGACATTGAATACCGCGGCTTCGATGAACATGGATCTGGGCTAGTCACAGTCAAACTAAAAGGAAGTTGCAGAGGCTGTGATTCAAGTACGGTCACTCTCAAAAGTGGAATCGAGCGCATGTTGATGCACTACATTCCCGAAGTGAAAGGCGTTGAACAGGTGAGTCATATTCGCCACAGAAATATGCTGTTGGTGCCTAATTCCTTTTTTTCTAGATATTAGATCCAGAGGAAGAGATAGCCCTGAGCGAATTCTCGAAGCTAGAGAAAAAATTAGAGGAAGAGCAGCCAAACAGGTGATTCGATGTTCTCTTCCAGGTAAGGTTTTTAGCTTATTTACCACACAGTATGGCACAGTATATGTCAGTGTAGGGATAAAACTACAGTAATGTACCGTACACGAATATATATATCTTCCTTTAGCACCACTTTCACTTGTCCATATGGACCAGTATGAAATACTAGTTCTCATGAGTTAAGAGCAAAACCCACGCTGCCACACCGATGATTGGTCATGTGTTTGCTACAACCACTGCTAAATCATTTATCAACCTGGTCCTCACTTTTGCCTGTTAATAACTTATCGTTTCACTCCCACTGTCTTCAGTCCATGCATCCCCTCGAAAATGGTACATCTCATCTCTTCTTATGTCCCGGAAGTGTACTCACCTACTCACTATACAGGTCTACGTCAATAGCAAGAAGTTCGCTTGGTAAGCTTCCCTCTTGTACTATCGCCCCTTGTCTTACTTGACACTCGTTCTGCGCAGTGAATCATGCATCAAAGGACACAGATCATCTTCATGCCACCACACAGACCGCCCTCTGTTCGAAATCAAGAAAAAAGGTCGACCAGTCTCTCAATGCACCAAGTGCCGCGAGCTTCGTCAATCCAAGAAATTCCACTCGAAGTGTACTTGTAATCATCAATTAGAGGACGCTCCAGCTGTACAACCTCTGGCATCGTCTTCGACTTCCAAAAGTGAGTTGTCATTAGATGGGATCATTGGCAGCTATTCATCGGCATCTCAGCGAGAAGATTCATTCCTATAGTTCCTGCCTTGCCCAATGGTCTTCGCGATGTGTTAATAACTTCCCCAATGCAACCTTCCGACTCTAGACAAAGAGGTACGTCTTACTATAGGGCTTCCAGAGCAATACATCTGATATCTCTAGTAGTCGACTCGCTGTTGAACCCCTGCGATTGCAAGAGTCTCTGGAAATGCAAATGCAGAGACAAATCCAATGCTAGCTCATCTGGGTCTGCTTGTCAGACGTCCGAGTCTACCAACGGTCTTGACGCTCTTGCTTCAGCGGCTGCTGCGGTTAGCTGCTGCACCCTGTCTGTGCCGACGGAATCAGCGGAGCCGCCGACGCAACGGACATTAGAAGATATAAGCTCTCCCGCACATACGAGATCACGGCCCGGAACCCCTACGAAGTACGCCTCAAATAAACGACACAAACGCAATGCGTCTTCATCAGTCCTTACCCCAGGACCGGATCTCGCCCCGCTATTATATCTCTCATCTCAATCCTCCTCTTCTATTCCCACTGCCATGCCGGAATTTGCGTCAATGCCACCAATGAGTGAAATCAAATCACTCGCGGGTTCAGGCTGTACATGTGGCGTCAAATGTGCCTGCCCAGGGTGCGTAGAGCACAGTACGGCGACCCATGATCACGACGAACAACGAGATTGTGCTGATGGATGTGGGGTTTGTATCGATCCTGATCTTGCAATGGCGCTTCCGAATGCCAATAATCCTTCACAAGGAAGCATCAGCTTTTTGGACCGTTTCTTCGCTCGGGCGGCTGCTCTACCCCCGCCACCTGTTCATCGAAAGTCAAATTCGTTCTACTTTGATCCAATGGATACCACTGTCTATCCCGCCGCCGGTGGAGCACAGTCTCTTGTTTTCGGCGCGGTCAATTTACCTAAACTCGAATGTTGTGGTGGTCAATGCAATTGTCCCTCTGGCCAATGCACCTGTAGAACTTCTTGTGGAGGATGCTGCACAGAAAAACGAGCTACTGAGGCGGAAACGGTAGAAACGTCCTTATCTGGAAGCATCTCTCCCGATCAGCCGCCCAGAAGCTGTTGTGCATAGTACTCAGTATTTTTATATACCTTCTTTTTCTATGCGCTCGGGTTGTATTCTCGTATATGTACATTAATTACATGTTTTTGTTTATGTTCCACTGCTATAACTTCCGAGTATACCTCAACTGGAATGGTGTTTGGCTGTACACATTGGCTGTGATGATAGTCAGGCTTGATAGAACTGCTGGGGTAACAAATGGTATTTGGGTAAAGATTACACGCTGGTGATCATGGGTGAGTATGAAAGTGGGTGTATTTGAAGTCAAACTTACGTATCATCTGCAAAATGCATTCGAGTACCGCTTCAGTGCCCTGTTTGTAGATATCTTTGCAACTAAGATACGCACCGTCATAATGAAATACGGTCTTTTGAAGGGGTTAATTCTAAAAGCCTTGTGTCAAAGAAAAGTCATACCTTCTTCGGGTTTTCCGGGGCATTTTTGACATATCTGTCGTTGTCTGTCGGGCTAGATAGATCTATCAGTTTAATTCAAGACCGCAAGATACAAAACACATCTTACCGTTCTTTTTTCTAGGGTTTAAGGGCAAGGTGAGAGCGATCTAAGTGAGAGGACAGCAGAGACTGACCTTGCAAGATGCTAACATGCTCTGCAAAGTAACACAGACGGCAATAACACTTAATACTGGTGACCATTCATTGCCCAGGATAGATGCACAGATCTAACATGAGTTTCAGCTATGCACAAATACCAAGATTTGTGAACATACATGTCCATTAGAATACACATGCTACCAAGGAGTATTCATGCCCATGGTCAATCTACGATGCCACTGGAAATTATGAGGGTTCAACATACCGGATGCATTGGAGCTTCCCTTCCGTCAGTCACTACAAACTGGACTGCGGGAGACGAGATCGGATAATGGGGATCAAATCTAAACTGCAATGTATAGACTTCACCCTGCGATCGTTTGTATCCAGCAATCTAAGGCAGTAAGAGTCATGATCACAACACACCTGGTAGACCGAATCTCCCATGACCTGTATTGTAAATATCCATTTGGAGAAATCGTTGGCTTCTATTAATTGGATACCTAGAAGTATGCATAGACCATGATTGAGCATGTGTTCTGGGAGAGCGTGACATTTGACCCAACGACACACCGACAGGACAACCCTCGGACTGGATCTCACTGAGTTCCTTCGCCAATCGTCTAGATGATATCGAGGCCATGCTAGTTTCGAGATGTACGTTGCACTGTGAAGCAGAGATAGTGATGTGTTCAGTGAGAATTTCTTGTTGACTTGCACAATGTAGTGGTGGTAGCAGTCAACCAGATGATGGCTTCATTTGGGAATGCTCAGTTTGCGCTGATCAAAAAGGAGACCAAACAAGAAGATATTCCTGCTATCGTCTTGAAAAGCATGCTTAATAGTTCCACCAATAATTTATAAAGGCCAATCAGTTCTCCCTACAAACTACTGTAGCATTTCGACCAAGTGTTCACAGGGTATGGACATATGACACGTAGTGTTCACTGGAACTGACATAACCAAAAAGTGTTCACTGGCCCAGTGCACAAAAATTCTTAGTATTTAGATAAATATAATTTCACAAGCACTGACTGAAAATGGACTAAAGTAACACAGAAGTATCATTTTGGGTCGAATGTATGGTCAATTTTGCAGTAAACAAAAAAATATTTGAATCTGTCATGACACTTGCTAAAATAGGCGTGTTCACGGTCCCAAATGACATATGACATGAACACGGTCGAAATGCTATACAGTACAACCATAATTTCATAATTACTGACCGTGCCAGATTGCGGGGCCGACAGCCAACGCACAAGCAACGCCAAATAAAGAAAAAAGGTATAAGAGCATCGATGTCCTCATCATGTTCTTCACGTCTCCCTACTTTAGAGTCACCTGTTACCCCGTATCATTTAGAAGGGAACTGCAGGCGCTCGTGGAGAGGCAGATCATTCTCACAGGTCATACATTGTCGCTTTCGAAGGCTGTTAGTTCTGCTAAACGTCCTTCAAATTGAACTTGTATGGTACACATTCTTTTCTAGATCATTGCTCTATGTAATTTCTTTTTACTTTTGCTCAATTGTATTTGCCTCTTCTACTCGTCTTCCTCTATCAGCTGTAATTTCATCAAGAATTTTCCTCGCGCCTGTGTCCAACAAGATTTTAGCCAGCTTTTCTCCAACGCGTTCAGCTTCCTCGCCAGATGTTACGACCTCTTCTAGTGTATGCTGGACATGCTCTTTGCCATCGATGTCGGTTACACAACCAGTCAAGGAGAGGACTTCCTTCCCGTATGTGCCCGTGAGTGCACTGGCTACTCCTACTGGCACACTGCATCCTCCCTCCAGAACTCTCAGGCATGCCCTCTCTGCTCTGCATTTCCATGATGTTTCTCGGTGCGTCAGTTTCTTGCACAGCTCGATCGCTTCAATATCATCGCTGCGAATTTCGACACCCAAGGCCCCTTGAGAGACTGCATGAAATAGGGTAGGAGGATTTATGTCGGATGTGATGCGTCCACCGAAATCCAACCGAACAAGGCCTGCCTTTGCAAGGACGAGTGCCGCGTATGGGCCATCAGGCGCGTCCAGCTTTGCCAGACGTGTATTGCTGCCGATAGAAAAGAGATATTAGAATGAAAAGATCATCTTCGAAAGATACAACGTACAGGTTCCCGCGCTGATAAACGAAGATAATTTAAACCATATCGATGTACACCATAAGGAAAAACTCACAACGTCCAAGAACTTCAGATCTGGGTATTTGCGCTTCAATTGCGCGACTCTCCTTATACTACTCGTCCCCACAACACTTCCAGCTGGTAGATCGTCTAGCGTCTTCCAATCCTTGCCTTGCTTCACGACAAGGCTGTCGACAGGGTCCTCGCGTTCCAAGATGGCACCCAGTAAACATCCCACAGGTAGTGTTGTCGGGACGTCCTTCAATGAATGGACAAGCATATCCACAGCCCGTTCTTTTAAAGCTACTTCAAGCTCCTTGGTCCATAGCGCTTTCCCTCCAATTACGTAGAGAGCCTGTGATTGATTCTTGTCGCCGGCTACAGCCATGAAGGAAGTAGCGAAGGTTGGGTTGGTGTCATTGGCAGGATATGCATCTTGCAATGTTGCGACAACAATGTTGGTCTGAATTTGAGCCAATTGGGAGTGCCTTGAGGCCAATGTGAATGTGCGAGGCATATTGAAGACGTAGAAAACGGGAACAAGTGCAGCGTTTTAAGGTATCCGACTGACATCTGGGAAAACGCGAGCGTTTTCGAGTCGACAGCGTTCGGACCGAAGATTACGGATCTCAACCGGTGGTAACAACCTGTTTATTATAACAAACAGTACACGTTGTGAAGTTCGCAATGTAAAAAAGAGGATGCCTATAGGCTATATCCACCCGAAAAAATCTAGATAACGACTTTATACAGCTTTTGAAATAACTACAGAATAACAGACCAATAGTGCTGCAACGAGATACTATAAGACAGACAACCGACTTAAAGTAGTAGAATGAGGGAATAACCTTTACAAATGTGGATGGCAAATAAAAAGTATTGGTCACAGGAAAGCATGAAAACAAATGGTCGGGGAAATATGCCGTTTGCAAAATACAATGCAGGATGTGGTATGATGGGGGCAGAAGGTTAAGGGATGTTTAGACGAGCATGTGAACAGCAAATCAAAATGATGTAGTAGTATAGGATAGATTTTATAGGTAGCAAGCAGGCGATGTATGTCGGCGCTTGGGGCGAAGTCGATTAAAAGGATCATAGGGTTTAAGAAAGCATTTGATGAAGTCCACGTGTCGGGGAAAGATGGTTAGTAGAAGGGTTGTTTACATTCCGTACCCGAATGCTGAGCGCTGGTATGGATCATTGAGTGAGCCTGTAAGGCCGGCGCCAAATCCAGGAAGGCTGGCGAAGGAGGGCGTTTGGAAAGATCCTGCGTGGGAGTGTTGCTGAGATAATCCTTGGTTGTGGCTCGAATTTCCCTGGAGAACATAGCCGTCGATAGATTGAGGTTGAAGTGAGTGCATTGGGTTGTTGACATGTGCCTGCGGGAAACTTCCCTGTCCTGGGAGGTTATACAACCCATTGCCGGATCCGTATACGTCTGCAAGAGGAGAGATCTGAGGCATATGCCGATTGCCCGGGGTGGTTGCCATTCCCTGATTGCTAAGCGCGATGTTAACAAGCGATTGTTGGCTAGAAAAACCACCGAAAGGATCCATCTGTTCACGCTGCAGCTTGTTCTGAATACGTTTACCGTAAGGGGTGTTGCGTATAAGGGGAAGGACGGGACGGATGCCTTCGACAAGCAATGCCCGTTGAGCAGGATCGGCGTAATCGAGAGCAGTCTACGAGTTTTGAGTAAGGTGTCAATGACCAAATTGAATAAATAGAAATACCTGGACGCAGTAATTTCCATAGGAGTCACGCAGCAACTTCTCAAGTCGGGAGCGATTCAAGAGCTCTTCGATGAGCATTTTCCGTGTGCTATGTTCGGCGACGCGAATACACTGAAGCTTGGTGAGCACGAAGCACGTTATGGGTACATTGCGCAGCTTACCTTTTCAATAACATTGGAGCTGAATTTTTGAACCGATAGAGCACACACATTGCCGGCGAACTGGCGAATGACGCCGTCACTGAACCTATTATCATTGAGATCGAGAATATATTGGACAACCTGTGCACGATTTAAGCTTAATGAGACTGACTAACAGCATTTACAAGACCGCTTACATAGTTTCCGTAAGGGTCTTGGACAAGGGTTAACGCATTATAAGTTATCTCAGTGACAAGTTGCTGGCGTTGCATCTCCGAAGCGTGGTCAATGCATCGTTGGAGGACACAGCAGCCATGACGGTGAGTAGCAACCTCAACACAATTCGCAGCAACAGCATTGTAGATGAACTACGTACAAGTCAGTTTGGAATTTTCAAGAAAAAGATAGCGGTGAGGCTTACCTGATTGTCCTCGGGGGCTAACTTGTTCAGGCATTTCTGGATGACATGATTACCGTTCAGGTCCTTGATCAAAACCACGACGTGAAGACTGAGAGCAACGATGATCGAGTGAATCTGAGCGTTGTATCTATGATCAGTCTGCTATTCATCTGTAAGCTTCACAAAAACAAAAAGAGATTGAAACAACTTGCCTGTCGGCGTGTCGACAAGAAATCAATCATCTTTTGAACCGCGCGAGTACCATGCATGTTGAGAGAAATATTGACTAAATCTTGAGCAACGGATTCACAGATGACATTCCTTTGGTCATCTGTCGAGAACTCCAATAGTTTCTGGCAAAGGTAATTACCAAAAGGATCTATGACGCTTCAGTATGTGAAAACTGAATATTTTAGAACCACGCACCTGTCATCAAATCCGCAAAATGACCGAATGTCTCTCGGAAAATCATGTCGCGATGCTCAGGGACGCCTTCTTCAAGTTTCTTCTGCAAGTAGCGGCAACCATGTTGATCCTTGCATAATGCAGGGATTTCTCCTTGAAGATCTTCAATACGACTGCCTGCGAAACGGTTGACTTGAAAAAAAGAATAGAAAAAAAACGTTAACGATTGCCATCATAGCAAAGGACATCTTTGACTGACATTCACGATCCATGTCGCCACGTTTATGCTTAGGTCCATGGAGGCCGTTCATTTTGCCATCAGTGCCAGCATTGCCACGACCTGCCAAACCTAGACCATATCGAGAAGCCGCTTGTGAGGTGTAGAGCCCACCAGGTCCCGCTCCATTTCCATTGGCAATAGCGTTGGGGGTATTCAATTGACGACCAGAAGACTCAAATCCGTAATTGTTGAACCTCGCACTATCCACTCCATTGTTGATGCCGTATATCGAATCATACTGTTTATAAAGTGAGTAGATGATGACTTTTGATCTGAACATAGACATACATCATCACGACCTGCCGACTGGATGGAGTTGTATGGCAAAGAAGCACCATCGTAACCGGGAGGAAGACGAGACAACGAAGCTTGCAAATCTGTAGCATTAACCGAGTTTTCTCCAATTTGCTGCGAGTTCGGTGTAGCGATGCGACCATTCAGCCCTTGCATGTCTGGGGTGTGCGGGGTACCTGGCGTTTTCAAGAGATGAGTCGCATTGCCGGAAATGCCCATCGGAGTGGCGGGGACCGAACGAGTCGTAGCAGACAAACTTTCCAACAAACTATGTGGCGAGCCTCGGCGAGAAGAAGGTCCTTGGTTATGAGCATGCGAAGAACCTTGAGACTGTTGCGGAATAAGAGGGGTTGTATTAGCCGAAGCAGGACCTCCCAGTATCTTGCTAGCAAGATCGTCGGATGGGGCTGACAGAGTCAGGTTAGGGTTGGTGACTGTACGACGGTCGACCCTTGGCGCCGATCCTTCTGGGACCCGAGAGTTTCCATTGAACTGCGGCCATTCCGAGGGCTTGTCGCGTTGATCAAGAGCCCTGTTAGCAAACTGAGTTCTAGGAGAAGTCTGAGAAAGATGCGCCAAATCCAATGCAGCAGACGCGTTAGATATCTAATCAAGTAAGAACGAGAGCAGAGTAAAATGACTGAATGAACGAACCTTCGCCGGATAGGAGCCATGATATTTATCATCATCAGACGTAGGAAGGTTCCTCATAGCATCTTGACAAAGTATAAGATACGGAGGATAGATTTCGACTCATTGGGGCTCACTGTGCATTTCCTGGTCCAACTGTTCGTCCAACAGCATCCCTGCGTTGTAGGTGCTCGCGTAACGCGCACCTTCATCATCACCATAACGTCCGTTCCCTCTGAGTAAGATTGAAGCTGACACAGGGGCAGGCACTGGAGAGGCACGGTTAGAACGATCGCCAGCTAATGACAGGCCTTGAATATGGATAGCAAGGTCTTCGTCGTGACTGCTAGCCGAAGTACGTCTACTCGCAGGCATACTTTTGGCGCCAGCAGGACGCGAAAAACTATGACCGTTTGCGGCCGGCCCATTAGCAAGGTCAGGGGATAGATTAACCGAAGGAGCATAGGTGACCGATTTGCGTTTGTCTGCAGGTCCGACGGCTATGAAAAAAATTGGATAAGAATCTCGGTGGACATGCTCATAGGGGGAATGCTCACCGAGTTGTGCATTAATACGAGGTGGGGTCGTCGGGGCAGAGACTGCTAAGTGCTGTATGCCCCCACTGCCATTGGGCTCATATGGAATGCTGAGGAGCTCCTGAGCTTGCTTTTGTTCAAGAGCACGCATTTGATCCTCGAAGAGTTTACGTTGGAGGAGGCGTTGACGCTCGTGTTCAATACGCTTGAGCTCGACACGCTGGCAGTAACAAACGGATAGCGTAAGTAATTGTTTGGAACCACTGACCGCTACTCACCGCAGACATATCGGGCATATTACTTCCTAGCCTCGCCGCCTTTGTCTGTGGTGAGCCAACGAGGAAGTGCCAGGGCATGCACAAGACTCACAGAATCAGCCAAGTCCAAAAAAGCAGGTGGACTGTTCTTTCTGTCGTCGGAGGTGGAATGATTATCAGTAGGTGAGATAGTATTTTCCATAATGTTCATTTTCGCAACGGATGTGCTTGTAACTTTTCAAAGCAGTGAAAGACAGGGACGAAAGGGAAGGTATGGCCGAGGGTATAGGTTGACGAGGAAGCAGTTGCACAAAAGAAATCCTGGAGGGAAATCAGACACGACAGACAGCGACGGTATGTAACGACAGACCTGTGAAACTGGTGTAATGCCCGTCTTGAGGAGTGATGTTACAATGCGCCGAGCTGGCAGAAATAAGATGGCGGACGGTGAGAAGGAGACAACGACGAACTCTTTTAGTTCTCCAAATGAGTTGGGAGAGGACAAAAAGCGAATGGTTGAAGGTTGTCGACTGCAGAATATAAGTATCGGTCGTTGAGTGCGTACGGCGGGGTCCCTGACCTCAAAACCCCCGGCAATTCCCTTCAAATTTTTCAACTCCGGTCCCTGGCGGTTTCGTTAGAAAACTTCCATTCTCAAGCCTGCTGGATCCCTGAATTCACCGCTTTTCTGGCTTCGTCGACCACCACCCATGGCACCAACATTATGTATACGCCCAGCAGGCTATCGCCATCATCTCAGTTATCTCATTTTTGGCGTACAAAGCGCTGTTCATCTTTCAGATCAGAGCAGGCCCAGGCCGGATCACCGCCGGTTTTGCTTCCATTTCCAGAACAAAAATTATTTCCTAGGCGCCGTGAAATTGTCCATATTCATAGCTTATAGACACAAATTTTTGCAATGGTTAATAGTACACCTTCTGTCAAGTTGGGCAGGCCAAAAGGTCCGTCGCATAAGGTATTTTCCCAGCGCGTTCAGCTATAATTTCGCATCATGAAATCCGATCAAAAGGTAATTCGGCCCTTTAATGCGTGAAAAGATATGCCTGATATTTCGCAAAGCTTCCAGCCTTCTACAGGCTTCCATTTAAATTGGCGCCATATGTGTGCTCATGTTGGCGTCTATGTATGTTGGACTGAATCTTTCGTTGTCATCACGATCAAAAAAATTACTAGTCCTACGTAAAGAAAACTCTAGAGGATTGGTGAAGAAGCAATCTGAATAAGGAATGGTAATATCTTTAAATAGTACACAATATTTGTGTGAAATGCGTCTTGCGAGCGTTCAGTGCAACCAATTTGTACAGAGCAGTCAGCGGTCTGTCTCCTGTGTAGGAAATATACATACAGGCGAGAAGGCTATCCAGGACTCAGAAAGAGGGCCTTCAAAGTAGAGCCTGGGTATTACTATCGCAGCCGATTGGTATATGTAAGTTGATGCTATAGTGCACACACACTCCTGTGTTTGCCGCTTGCTTGGCCCTTGGGGACTTCACCCGATCGGACCACCAGAGTTAACGAAGTTTGTCATGCAGGGTCAAAACTTATGTCTCGGCCACGATGCCTCCGTCACTATTACTGAGAGTATCTGGGACACCGTCTAAAATGATGCCATGTATCGTTGTCCTGTCCTCTTCATCGGAATCCGAGTCTTCGTCTACGCCGTCTTCCGTTTGTGATTGATGTGTAGATCTCGTTGGTGTCTTTTCCGATGATTGACTAGCGGAAGAGGGATATCGGCCTCGAAGAAAAGGTACAAACCCCAGAAATGACCTTTGTTTCCGTGCATCGTCCGACATAATGGATGCGGTAGGAGTTGTTGTTCCGCTAGCAGTGGGAGTGGTGGTGCCTTCGCCGAGTCCATGCGTTTCTAAGACAATATGGGATGGTTTAGGAGTATGAACATCATCTATGACAGGAGACGGTTCTCGAGGGGGTGTTGCCAATCCAGTAGAAGAAATGGGGGATGCAGCAGGAAATCTTACTCGAGGGGGCCTGAATTAGTGTATGAGCAATTATAGCATAATTAAAACAATGAACTGACTGTTGATGTAGAGCATTGTCGTCGCTGAGGGTGAGCAGAAGATTCTTGAGATTAGGTAGAGTGTGTCGCATATCTAATGCTCGTAAATCGCGCTCGGACATGAGCTTGAAGGGTTCCGTCAGTATTTGAAAATCGCATGATAAAATCTTCTAACCATTTCGATGTCTTTATTCAACAAGAAGACACCATATTCAAATCGGTAGGTATCGACTCCTTTTGAAAATAAAGGAAACCTAATTCGGAGTTAGTATCAAGGATATACCGGTGAACTAAAGAGCTAGAACTTACATGCGAGGCCCAACCATAGCAGATATTCCATCTCTGATCACGCTACGACTCCCTATACATATTACAGGATAAGTGAGGCTTTTGCCCATGTAAGCAGCCAAAATCTGCAAGACTTGAGCTACATATCCGAGAGCCGTTGCTACAGAATCTTCGGACACATCCTTGTGTTCCGACATTGTAAGGGGTGGAGCGGGATCATTAGAGTTTAATGGAATGGGTAATGGTACATCCAGGATGGTGTAGAGTAAGTCGGGAGGGGAATAGAGTTCTATAGGAAAGATTGCAGACAAAGCGGATACCAGGGATGTCCGTGTAAAATCAGTTCTGGAGTGAACAGATGTCAACATATCTCTGTATCAAAAGACTAGATGAGTAACGTTCATAATGAGAGTAAAAGAGTTCAAACCGTTGATTCTCCACTTGAACATCGATCTCTGTGTTGAGCTGTAGGGCATCCCTAGCAAATCCAAGCATTTCGGATCTTGTTTGTAGTCTTTGACTACGTTCAGAAATTTCCACTCGCACTGTTTCGGACGAATTAGAAGATAGACATGGTGAATATCATAAGTCGTACTCTGAGAAGCCTTGTTCAAAACAATTTGATGATCCGCCTTTAGTTCTTCGAGTCGGGCTTCCCTTTCGGACAATTCACGCCTCTATTGAAAGATCAGCCATGGAAAGGAATAATGAAGGAAAGCAGCATACCAAAATAAACCCTGTATCCTCTTCTAAATGTGCGTCGATCTTCCATATTACATCTCGCAGAGATGATTCATTGTCAGAAATGAGGGACTGTACGCTGACAAGCCTAAATAAGTCGTTTGTGAGTTCGATCTCGAAGTACGCCAATACACACTAACTTGAACAAATCTTGCCAGGTCCCGGTCTTAGCGTGCTCCCTAATATCAATAAAATTTCCATCTGCGCCTTTGCGACGTGGGGTGTGAGGGGCGAGCAATTCAGTAAAAGTAAAGGTCGGCGCAGAAGGTGGGACATTGGCGAAGCGCTTGACTTTTCTAACTTCTAACTCCGGATCCGAAGTGTATCCATCATGTGGAGACGGGGGTCGTGAGGGAGTGAACAACGAGGCGGGAAGGTAAAATGCATGGCCTGGGGGAGATAATGTTATTACGATTGTATTCGAAGGAAGTTGGGAAGGATTGGCGTCTAACTAGGACGTAAGAATCAACGTACGATCAAATATCGAAGTAAATGCATGCTTACATCGGCAGGTATAGGTAGCAATTTTGTCAAATCGATATCTCTTCGTTGAAGTAGCCTCCATTCAGGAACCGTTGACGTCGCACGCTCTTGAAACTCACTAGACAGACGCGTTTCCTCGCTCCCTGAGCCCAGGGGAATTTTTGTCCACACTTCTACCTTTAGAAATTGACCACTAGTATTTATGTGTTCGGGAAAGTCCTGGCCAGAGTGCGCATCGATAGGGAAAAGGGGATTTGTCGAAGGGCGATGTATCGGCGAATGGTAGACAGGGATGTCTCGTTTATCGAGATGGGTGATATTCTGCTCCGCCTCTTGCAAAGAGTTGAATTCGAGGCTCTGTGGGGTGAAAACTGGTGGGGGAAACTTGACTCCATTCAGTTTGCCCATGGCATCTTTGCGGTCATCCTGCTTCTGTGCAATAGGAGCCTTGAACATAGTTTGGGACGGGGGCGCCGACCCTGGCACAGAAATGCCGCGTTTATGAGACATAGCTAAAAACAGGTTTTTCTTACTGAGATGCTCTGACGCCCCAGGTATATGCCTACGAGAGGAAAATACCATGGGTGTCTTAAGCCGGGGTGCAGATCCTGGAACTACTGCTGAACGGAAACTGTGCTCTGGATTGTGGATTTCGATATACTGATTCGAGTTTTCTGGGATGCTGATGACAATAAATGACTCAACTAATCTGGATTTGATGATTTTCTCCAGCCCAGTCTGTGAATTGTCCGGTAAAAGGGCAGAGGCAAAAGTAGAAGATTCGCCTCGTGCATCGAAGACATTGGAAACAAAATTACTACTTGATGAAGCTATTGAACTTGTTCGAGGACGGTGCCCACGTAAAGACCGTGTTGAACGAGAGGAACTGGTCGATATGTTTGAGTTGGTCAATGACAGTGTTGAAGAAGTCGAAGTTTTCCTTCCCCTGAAGATGGAATGTTTCGTGTCTTTGTCCTCAGGAATACCATCATCCCATTTAAGACTTGGGCGCGTCGTTGCAGAGGCTGTTGATGCTTTTCGCGCGTGTCTCCTGGATAAAATAGCTCCAAGGTCATCTAGTGTCCCAAGAGCCATATAGTGGGATTGTTCCGTGGGTTGAGTCAATGCAGTAGTAACGGCATCGCGGACTGGAAAAGGTGTCAAATTCCGTATCTGAACGCCTGTGATATGTCGAATCCGTCGAGGCTAATAACCATTGACATGAGCAAGAGAAGAGGAAACATAAGACGTGATAACTCACAGGGTTTACACTATCAGCTTCGGCATAGCGATCTACAGTAGTAGGCGCCGTTGCGTTCGATAACATTGAGTGCAGAACTATCCGAGTCTTGCATAAATATCCAGATTCAATATGTTACTCCCGACATAGGATGTGAGGGCTGTGGTATCCATGGAGTGTATCAGCAGTGTTGTTATATGACAGCATAGACTTCTGAACCATACAGTTAGGAAAAGGTGATAGAAGAAACGAGGAGTTGAACGTTGATCAATGACGGAGGACGGAGGGCATTCACTGTGGCCCCCAGTGACTGATTGCAACGAAGTCCTAACACCGCTTACGGAAATACTACTTTGTTCCGTCCCACCACTCTCATCGCATATTCATATCCGCATACTAAGGCTTCACTATATCATGGCCTCTGATATCTCCCCCGACCATGGATCCAACAAAACTCCCCTCGCTCATTCAACACCGGGTGGCAGCGTACCGGCTACGGAGAAGATTCTGCAGCCCGAATTCGTCGCCTTGTCCGCTTGTCTCAAAGTATGTACACTTGTCGTTACTTCAGACTGGTTATTTCATATTCGGTCAGGATGCTGTTGTAAAAACTGGTCAAATTTACGGATTCTACGCTGATACACACAAGCTGTATGATCTATTTCACCGTCATCTTACGGTCGTAATCAATAATTTCCCCAGTAATATAGAGAGTCATGTTCCCAACGCTCCTCGGTCTCTTACGACAGCCCTTGGACGCGACATCCAGAAATACGATCAACTATGTGATTCAATTGAAGCACATCTGGCATGTTCAGATTCCTGTACAACTCTTTCCTATTGTTCTAATATTGTTGTCTAGCTCCGTGCAATCAGTGTCCTAAAGCGCGACCTGAGAAGGGAAGAGGAGCGCATTGCAGCTGAACAAAGACGCAAGAATGCTGAGTTGTTGATGCTGCCCCCTGCCCTTCCTCCTTCATTGGAGAACGCTTCCGAAGTACCTCCAAGTCATGCCCCATCAGAAGGAAGCTCAACAAACCCTAGGAATTCTCCGGTTGTCAATACATTGGTTGGCCGTCGACCTTCAGCAATATCGATATCTTCTCTCCACCGACCCCAATTTCCACTCAAACTTGACTTATCTTCCTCATCTCTCAGAATCACAGAAGAAGAAGCGGCCCTGTATCAAAAGGGTCTCGCGTCTCCAGTTACCTTGGCTCCAAAATCTGCTCGTCCTGTCGATCCCAATGAGTTTTCTGCGGAGCTTTTGGCAGCGTTCGCGTCGGTCCCCCTTGATGCCCAACAGGGTCCTGCTGAAATAGACTTGACTCTACCGCATGACACGCAGCTTTCGCATGATAAATCCGGCTTGGACGCATTGGGTGTAGGACTTGGAGACTCGTCCGACAAGCCCATTGAACTAGACTTAGAGGCGATGGATATCGAAATGGCCAATATGGCGAATGCATTCAACACCTCCGCTGGAACCGGCCAGTCTAGCAATACACACAATAGTCTTTTCTCGCCCTTGCTGAGCAACGGAGGCGAAAAGGTCAAAAACCTCAAAAATACAGAGGAAGACAATGAGTTCCACCTCACTATCGATACTGTTTCTACCCATGAACTTTTTGGGGATTTCTCGCCCAACGAAGATTTGAAAATTGACTTGAGTTCTTCCGAACCATCTATGTTGCAATTGCAACCTGAACCATCGCCAGAAGCTTTACTGGCCCAATTTTCCGATGCTGAGAACATCTTGAATGCTAAATCCTCGCCTTTTGGGAACAAACCTTCTCATGAAGCTGGGGAGAATTTCGCTGCATATTCACTTGATGATCTGTCAAATATTGGTCCTGGATTCTTTTCGAACAGTCAGGGCTTAGCCTTCGGGATGGACATGGATGCCTTTCTACAATCAAGAAGTGTCACAAATATGGACTCTGTAGATCACAAGGTAGAGGGTGACAAAAGCTAGATTGTGTAGGGCTGTATCTGTTGTCCGACGATTGGGACCTTGAAATCAATATTTATGTTGACTATTGCAGAGGATGTTGAAACTCACTGATTAAGAAACTCGAATGCATGACGCTCTGGAATCACAACCAGTATCGCATGGCGCAAATCCATGATGGCTCTCGGAATTGATCATGACGATTTTGGTGTTCAGGGCAATGCACATTGTCAAGGCTAAAAACAGCGTTGAGAGGGGTCTTACACGTTCGTCATGATTTCTGTCACTTTGCCCAACCTACCATAGTATTTTACTGCTCGAAAATGCCATGCTCATTTCATTTTCCAGATCCTTTGGAGATACAAAGACACAGCAGCATGAACGTTCCTCCACTTTTGGCTGTGCAAATGCCACCTTCTCTGTGTATATTTGCTATCGCTTTTCTTACCACATGCCTGTGGATCAAATATAGATCATCGTTCGACTGGTTGTCCATCGCTTCACTGCGCAGAAGGCGGCACACTCAACGAAACTCGTGAATTACCAGCGTATCTTTGATTCTATGCACATGCCAATGAGCGTGGCCACGGTACTCTGGCTGGATTTTCACTCTATTTAACGCGGTGCACATTACAACCTTCTGACCAACGAATAACCCACCTACTATGAAGCTTGCTGCGTTATTTGCTATAGTTGCGTCCTGTGTGGTTCCCTCGGTCTACGCATGGGGGGCTAACGGGCATATGACTGTCGGGTGAGTTTTTTGAGATAATCCTATCCGAATTTGATATTGAATTTGGCTGTTTAGGTTTGTGGCAATGGAGGTACTCGTTGCACGGCCCGCCTAATAAACCCTATTTCTGATATATCTATTTGCTGTAGTTTTTGGCACCGAAAGCCCTTTCATTCGTCCAGAAAACTCTGGGGGCCACTTACAACGAGTCCCTCGGACCGGCTGCTACTGTAAGTCGAGCCTTGAATCTGATCCTTTCATCTAACGAATCATATTCAGTGGGCGGATGAGGTCCGATCAGAGGCTGCCTTTTCTTGGTAGGAAACTTAGTTAAGGCAAGGACTGTTCGACAGTATACTCAACATGTGCTAGGTCTGCTCCTTTCCATTTTGTCGATGCCGAAGGTGAGTTGGAGGACATCGCTCCGATTTGAAATGGAAAATAAACATTTCTCCAGATAATCCGCCCACCGCTTGTTCAGTCTCGGAGACCAGAGACTGTAGCGACGGGAAATGTATCCGTAAGTCACTCTGACATCTACTTCGTCTATGCAGAGTACATGATTATACACTTTCACAGTCACTGCAATCGCCAATTACACTAGCCGTGTCGTTAGCAAAACGTTGTCTGCTGAACAAATCCAGGAAGCTCTCAAGTTCATCGGTAAGTCATAATATGATAGTAACACTCTTCAACCTCATCAATGAAATACGGGGCTGCAGACCATGTATGTCACTGGTATTCATAAAAGGCACACAAATAATATAGCAATAATTCTACAGTTCGTTGGCGATATTGGACAGCCGCTCCACGTTGAAGCCCTTGAAGTCGGCGGAAACGATATCTCTGCCAAATGCAGCGGGTCAAGCACCAACTTGCACGCAGTATGTCACTTATCAGAAAGTAATTTTGTTTCACATTCGCTGACTTGTATCTCTCAGACCTGGGGTAAATACTGCAAAAATGAATTCTTTCCATGTGATTGACAGCGTATTATAGACACTGGCATGATTAACGTTCTCCTCAAAGCTAATTACAAAAACTCTGTCAACGTTTGGGCCGATACGCTCGTAACTCGCATCAAGGTGACTAATTTTATAAACCCAGATTTCAAGCCTCTAACTACATTACTTGACCAGACGGGAGAATACAAGTCCCTTGCTGCTGGCTGGATCTCTTGTTCTTCTACAACCGAGCCACTGAGCAGGCGAAGCATTGAAGAAGATGTCGGGGAATTTCTTGAACCCCGTGCAACGATTACGCCGCTCAAGTGTCCTTTGGTCTGGGCCACCGAATCCAATGCTTTCGACTGCGTACGTATCTCATGAGTATATGCGCATATAACTGGACCACAATTCACCCTTCTCTTCAGTCCTTTGTCTTCAGCTTCACCACAGGGGAGGACTTGTGTACATCTAGCTATTTTACTGGTGCCGTTCCGATTGTATGTTTTCTCTCCATTCAAGATGGTGGAACAGCAAACGTTTACTGACGGTCTCTTACCTCCCAGATTGAAACCCAGATAGCCAAGCAGGGATTCCGCCTTGCGGCTTGGTTGAACGTCTTATTCGACGGTGCTACAAACTTGCCTTGAGCTGGTGTTATGAATAGTCACCCCTACACGAAATTACTTCAATAGGATCATTTATGTATATCTTCAAACCTAACTTCGTAGTTGAACAGCTTTAGGATTACATAACTTCGCAAATCCCTTCAGGCATTAAAACTACATGATAATTCAGAGTGATCCTACACGCGCAACAAATCATGGACAGAAGAAGGGAAAGGGTACGTGAAGTATCAAAACTGCGGGTTTGAGATTATTGGAGTAGTACCAGAGGCAACATATTTATCTAATTTTCTACGCAAAGAATGTTCCTCGCGTATTCCGACAACTCGCAACGCGTTTGCAAGGCCAGAAACAAGAGCTAATTTTTCGGTCTCGTCCATTGCGTCTGTTCCAACTAGACTTTGTACTGCGCGGGCTAACCGCCCTTTTGGCTTGGTCGGATTAGGACCAGGCGGCGCTTTGGGGATTTTATGCTTGACCTTTGATTTCCCATGTGATGCGGTTTTAGGAACAGCCAGTAGGGGTTCTATAAATTCGATTCTGAAGCGGCGGTTGGCAAGAGACAGGATTGGGACAATCCGTTCTGGGGAACTGGCAGCCTCAGCACAAGATTCGGCGAGCGCAGCATTTGCGTCTAAGTTGGCGCTATCATAGCTCCATTTCTTTAGCTCTTCCAGGCGTTTTTCTCGTAGTTTACGTGCGAAGATTGCTCGAGTGTCTTCACTGAGGTTGATAGTTGTAGTCGAGTCTATTATATCAGCGAGACGAAGCCATCCTCTGTCTTCATCGACAGCGCGTTTGACATAGTGTCGGTTAACGTAGCTTAGCAGCCTATTGCATGATTGTGCACCTGCATGGAAGCGATTGAAGGAACTAACGATATACTGAATTAGGCTGATGTCGTCCGAAGGAATGCCGAGGGAAATTTCACGAGCAGCCTCCGCGAAATATTTGTCTAGCCGGGTGTATATGTCCGTTCCACTGACTGACGACTGGACGGGGTCGTCTGGTGCGGGAACGGTATATTCACTCTGCGCAGTGAAACTGCGGTAAGATTGAAGTCAGCCGCTTTGCTTGAACGCGAAATGCAAATAGTGTTCACTAGTTATAGCAGGCCGAATGAATCCCAGCATATAAACCAAAGTCAATTGCGGGCGCTTTTCCGTTTGTCTCATTCGAGGGAGATTTTATGATGTGATCCAAAGCGGGATGGAGATAAGCCCAGAGGGAAGACAAAGAAGTAGCGGGGTTTGCACTGCCTGACGCATGGTTGGTGGGCATGTTTTTGGCGGACACAAGTCAACGTGCGAGCCGTCACAGCTGCAACATGCACCTCTGCCGTCACTACGATCATCTCTCCAGGCTACCACCATGCTTTGCTTTTGTCTTGCTACTAGTGAATGAATTGCCTTGTCTTTGTGATCTTCTAGCTGGGTGTGATGATAGAGTGATATAGGATTAATCTTAGAATGCGACATCACAGATATCATGAAAGAGCTCTATCTGTCCTTTGTCTCTTGCTTTCAAGTATCTGCCAACGACATGGTCCCTTTGACTAGGAATCTTTGCATATATTCTGACGAACTCATCATTGGTTGTTGCCACTCACAGAAATGGATACTTTTGTAAATGGTCTACATTGTGTATACGGTGCGTCCCGTTCTCGACAAAGTTTTTTCATTTTGCCTCAGCTATGTTGCCTCACAGACCATGCACGCCATACATTTATACCTCTTGATAATGTCGACCACAACTCGCCTTGTGGATGGGTGGCGTATGGAATCGCTACGTCGGAGCAAAGGGCTATCTCTGACAATTTAGCATTGGGTACCAGCGTCCCCGCTGCCGAACAAGGGACGGCGTCTCCTGAACACATTCGACGACCTCGTAACGCGTTCATGGTCTTCCGTACCGAATTTCTAGCAGAAAAAAGAATCAATCGTGATGTCGAACACGACAACCGCCACATTAGCAGGATTGCTGGGCACGTATGGAACAAAATGGACGATGAGCAGAAGAAAATATGGCAATACAAAGCAGATCAAGAGAAAATGGCTCACATGCGAAAATACCCAAACTACAAATATTCGCCGATTGCGCGAAGCAAGAAACCAGTCAAACGTAAGGTCACAGGAAATAGCGATGACGAACTATCACGCTGCCGTCGGGTCGCGGACCTGCTCTTGGAGGGGAAACAGGGAAATGAACTCGCAATCGCTGTCAAAACTTCCGATTTGAAAACGTCAATGAGCCCAACTTCGTGGGAGGAGGAGTATGGCTCGTGCAAACCTAACAAACCTTCCGAGGTCCTGGACGAAACGTTGTCTTCTCCAGAAGCGGTAACTCCTATGGTATGTCGTATTCTGCTCATACATATCTTTCTTGATCTTACCATATTATCAGGATTACGATTTTATGCAGTACCAGGCAGCCCGTCCACCAACTTGTTGGTCTAGCCCACTGATATCTCCCATGTCGCCCGAGTTCGCGGCTTCCTGCTATGTCATGGATCATCTGAGCTACACGGAAAGTCCTCCAGCGCCATGTCTCTTGAGCCCATGTATTCCGGAAGCTATCAATGTATTTTCAGACGGGTCAACCTACAGATCGTACCATGCACCGGACCAAATACTCTCTCCAAATTATCCACAGCCAGCTTTATATGTACAGTCTCCCAGCGACTCACACAACATGCCTTTCGAGCACTTCAATCTTTCGCATGTCTTGCTTCAAGCTGATCATGATACACCATATTGCGCGCCCAACGAGGTTTCTGGACGACACAGACCTTCTCATGTAACGCAGAAATCGAGTTATCATCCATATGACGGTACTTCGCCTCATATGAACTCCATGCTCGATCCGTATGTCAACACCCCTTTTGCTGCCTATAGCTTGTAACATCAGGTCCGGTATCTTGCTTGTGTCTTCTCCCAAAACTATGCAATACATAAATATTTTCGACTGCGAACTGAATAATTTAGTTTTCCCCTAATATTTCGAAAGCGTGTACACCCTCTTTTCCCAACAAACTGGCGCATCCTATAACATCGGCGCCCACCTTTCTCATCCTCTCCGCGGCTGCTTTACTCGTGACACCGCCAACCCCGATAACCACGGTTCCAGATAGACCAGAAGCTACTGCTTCATCGGAGGAAAGCAGTTTCTTGAACGTGAACACATTGCCGAGAGCTAATGGGTGGATTCCATCTCCTGCAATGCCACCCAACGCAGTGGGAACGGCGAAGGCGTGTTCTGAGCTTGATCCTGTCTGCTCAGCAAAGAGAAGCGAGTTCCCGAGTGTGTTTGTGCAAGTCAAAAAAGCGAAGGCAGAGACTTTGTTAAGTATGAGGGATCCCAATCCAGCGACTACATCGTCAAATTGGCCTTTATATGTGTACGGCGGTAGTTTGAGGCCAATCGTCAGCGTTGAATCTGCGATGTGTGCATCTCTCAGCACTTGAAGTAACGGTAGTAGATATGAGAACGTATATCCCGATGGTGGTGAGTTGGGGATGTTTGGGCACGACGTGTTTAATTCGATAGCAACCCTCGACAGTTCCGAGGTATTGTCGCCGAGTTTAGAGCGTAATGCCTGAATAGAATCCACCATGGTCTTCATGGTTTCCGCGGTGGATGCCGTTATACTGATGATGATGGGTTTTGTGGAGGAAGGTTTAGCAGTGAGAATGGTCTCAACCCAGCTGAGATACGAAGCAAGAGGATGCGGCGAATAGCCATACGAATTTAAGGTGGTTGTTGCGTCCACAGCAAAAGCGACCTAGATTTGAGAAGGTGAACAACCCCGTACTTCCATAGATAATTTCACGCACAGTGTGAATCGCCTTATCTTCGCTATATCCATGAAGAGTTGCTGTACGAGTGGTGATAGCTCCAGTGTAAGGCGATTCGTACAGACTAGTTAACTGGCTCAAGTCGGAAGACCAGGCGCACGACGAGTTAATAAGAGGAGGGTTGATCACGATTTTGTTCAGAGCGACCATGATGAAGATATAGATAGAGGAGATATCCCAAGACACACTGATCGGTGGCCTCTTATACACTGACGAGAACGATAAGCTCAAGGACCCCAACAACACCTTCGCGTGACTAAGGCACAGGGTGAAGATAGAGAGGTATTGAGTGTTGATAATACATAGGTACAAGTAAGAGGTATTTACTTGCGTGAATTATTTGAGTAATTCTTCCCGTTCTAGGACAGACTTCTCTAGCTTGATCAATATGGTTGTTCTGTTCGGAAATTGCGCGGTGGGGGTATTATGTGCGGTCACTCTGGCAGGCTGGAAAGGCAAGATGAGAGATGATAGGAAAACAACCGCCAGTGTATATGCTTACGAAGGAGAGGCCATCAAGAACAGCTTCCACGATACCGGCCGTGAAAGAGGAACAACTTAGTTGACTCATATCTCTAGGCACAGATATGTGTCGTTCAATTGGGGGGTCGTTGTCGATAATCATATCTGAGAATGAAGGTAGAGATAAGATATTGAGGTCTCGATGCTCATGACGAAATCTCACATTCGTCAGGATTTTCTACACTGCGTTCTATAGCATCGGCGGCCTTGCCAAATACTGCCTTCCAGACTTGGGTGTGGACCATCATGAGCACGGACAGAAGCTTCAGTTCGCGTTTTGGTGCTTTGGAGGAACCTTCGGCGCGCCAGATCATCAGCTCAAGAGCCCGCGTTCCTATCCGATACCCTAGGGTATTGAGTCTTTGGGGATATCAGCGATGGCCAAGCCACAGGATACAAGACGACTCACTGACGCTCCAGATCATTTATACCGCTAACTCTCTTTTGCGTGTACTGGACAATTTCAGAGAAGAGAAACGCAAAAGCAGACGCAGAGACCTCGGCTCCG
This sequence comes from Pholiota microspora, assembly GCA_003314615.1. Classification (NCBI taxonomy): domain Eukaryota; kingdom Fungi; phylum Basidiomycota; class Agaricomycetes; order Agaricales; family Strophariaceae; genus Pholiota; species Pholiota microspora. The sequence continues at coordinate 40,421 of QFFD01000945.1, forward strand.
CGCGTCTTGTTGAGGGGGCGCTCATATATGTTTGGACGATTTGGGCCCGGCTTCGTAGCTGCTACTGCGGCATGGAGCGAGGGTGCGGAGGGCAAAGAGAAGCGGGAAGTGGTTGTTGGGGAAAGATGGTCGACAGAGGAGTGGGAGGAGCTGGAGACGACGGAGAGGCGAGGATGAGGTTGGGTGTACGCCATAGTTGGATGTAGAGGAGCGCGCTGTTCTGGGGTCCAATGGCTTGGCGGGCGTATAAAGACGCGGCCCGGCATTCGCTGTGCCCAATACCCCCTGTCCTCTTGTTTCCTCCGCCACCCCATGCCTGGTCCCTCCGCCTCCGACATCCAGACACATTTATACAATTCCTTCCTCCAAGCCAGTACCTATGATGTCGCTCTCCATGTCTCTGGTACATGGAATGCCATCTACAAGCTCCATCGAGTCGTCTTGATCCAATCGGTTCGTGGTATCACGCACGGCTCCAGTTCAGATTCTGACTTTTGTCATACTCTATATAGGGATTTTTTAGGTCGCTTTTCACTTCTGGTTTTGCGGAATCCTCCGTCAGACTTGTCAACCTCCGAAATGGCACAGATGAGATAAGTGTCGTCTTCGATGATCGCAATATCACTCGAGCCGGTTAGTCTTTTTTCTTACATTGGGTTTACAATGACGCGAACTGAAAACCCGTTTCTACAGCCTTTGAGTAAGCCATGCTAGTTGTCTTTCTGAATCCTGCTTATACTTCATCCTAGGGTTTGTATATCACGTCTATACGGCGGAGGACCACCGCTACATGTTTCGCCAAACCTAATCCCCACAACGGCGAATCCATTTTTACCCCCGTTCTCTGCAGCACCTGACGCAGATGTCGTGCCTACTGGAAAACATCCTGCAACTCCTCGATTCCTCATCTCTTTACTTGCTACGTCAATATACCTCTCTATACCATCTGTCGCTTCTCAGGCACTTTCTCTAATCCTCAAAACTGTAGGATCTGCTACAGTCCTAATCTATCTAGACTTTGCATGCGGAAAGTCGAGATCCTATGATTCTCACACGGACGTCGAAGAATTGGAAGCTGCCATTGGTTTGGAACATGTAGCGCAATTACTTGACGATGAAGTCAGCCTGGCAGGAGACCGCTCGCAGTCAATTCGAGGGTCGGAGGGGTTAAAGGACCAATCCCTCGATGCAGATATCAAAGAAGAAGGCCCACCAATAATACAGAATACTTCCCCTGAATTCTCGGAGGGCGAGGACGACGATTTTGCGCAAGAGATATCGACACAACACTATGGTTCAATTTCCGACAAGATTGGAGAGGCCTGTGCTTGTTGGCTTACGCGTTGGGCCGTAGATATCCTCCGGCTCGAGACTCAAGATGAAAATCCCTCCAAGCAGAACGACAGCAGACTTCGCTCAAAAAGTCTATCTCACATCGATGCGAAGAATTCTTTTTCTACTATGTCCTTGATGCTCACATCTAAGTGGAAGACTGCCCCTGTTATATTTCGATCTGGAGGGCTGAGCGCAAAATGGATAGCTGCGGTCGTATCCTCAGATACTCTCTTTGTGAAGAACGAGCGGGCCAGATACAATCTTGCCCAATCAGTTGCAGAGCTGAGGAGGAAAGACGGGATCAAGGAACACGAGGAGAGAGTTTGGAAAACAATGTTTGAACAAGGAATCTACTACAATAATATGGTGTGTCTGCAATACGCTGTTCTGATTAGATTTCACTCAATTGTTATTGTGTCAGACATTCGAGGACCTTGTCTTTATATCAGAAGACGTATCTCCCACTACTAATCGACCATATGTACCCCAATCTGTTCTGCAAGCTTCTCATTGGACTCAATCAAAGCTGCGACAACATGTAATGCAGCGCTACAACCAGCCAACGGCTTCAACACCAGTCTCTAGTAGTCCACCCTCGTCCACGCGAGATAAGGAGCTAGGAATCACTTTTACGACCACGGATATTATGCTCAAGATAACTGAAGCCGACCGTCATGGCGGTCCTAATCCGGAACGCGCCAAAGCCTACTTTCCTGTATTAGGCGACTCGTCTCTTCGTATTGGAGACAGCGGGTTGCATGTCACACCTGCACCAAATGAAAATCCAATTTCCATGGAGGAATTATTCAATCTATCACAATCGCCTAATAACAAGCAGACTAGACCTGCAGAACAGACACCATCTAACCACGTCCCAACTAATGAAGCGGCTTTCTTTGGCATCATCGCCTCTCGATTCCCTGCACAGGCTTGTGTTGAGGCGGACCCCAATGCTAAATGCCGTTGGACACAGTTCCCACCCTGTAGATTTTCGGTCGAATTTTGGGATGTAGATTTGCTCAAGGAAAAATCCCGCCTGCATTCGCAAACTATATGGCATGCGGGTAGCTTATTTAACGTGTATGTGCAACTCGTGCGGAAGAAAGGGCAAGCTCAATTGGGTATCTATCTACATCGGCAATCGAATGTCGACCCTATACCAGCCTCAAGTATGCCCTCTGCCCTTCTCCAACCTCCGACCGGGGCGAATGATGGCAATTTGAGTCCCTCACTGGAACGATTAGGTCATGGACGACAACCTTCTTTACCATCTCTGCTATCCATCACACATCCTATACCTACGAGCCCTCATTATTCACCGTCGATTCATCCACTATCGAGGAGTACCACCCCGTCGACGAATCAGGGCAATGTAAGGCCTGCGTCTCCTCCGTCTCCTTCATCATCCCCTTCCTCATCTCCCTTAGCTTTCGGAACCAATCCACTGACTTCGTCTACAATGGCGCCTCAACAATCCTATCGCGATCCACGGCCTGCGGTGTCGGCTTATTTTGCTATCAGCTGCGCAAGCGCTACAGGATCATCGCAAACTCGATTCAGCAGCTCACCCGATATATTCTCTGTGAGTCAAAGCTGGGGATGGAAATCGAGTACCTTACGAACGGAAGATTTTGTGGAGGTTGGCAGTCATATTCTGCCTACCAGCGTCGCTCGTGGAGAGGAAGTTAGTCTGCGTGCTACTGTCATTTTAGGGCTTGTTTAGCCTGCTAATATTTTTTGTGGATCTCAATGGACTTTACTAGTTTTATTCAGCATTAGTAATACATACTTTTCAGGGATACTTTATACTCTTTATTCAGCTGCAAGTTGGCAAGCGAGTGTGTTGTGCTTGACGCTTACGTAACAAACCGCTCTAATTTTGGCGATGGCAGCTGCCACTTCCGCTCGACTTCGTATCTCATTTGTCGTCAATTCTGAATATTTCTGCTTCTTATTAGCTTCATACTTGATAATTTTCAGATTACTCCGAACATGTCTGCTCCCCGGAAGCCAGCAGCACGTCTGGCGCGTCCTGCTGTTCGATACTGGAAAGGAAAGGCACCCAAGGGCGCTGCTGAAGTAGACTCAGATTCTGAGGATGATAAATCACCGACAAACCTCGAAGACGGTGATATTCCAATGGGCGATCAACCCTATGAGGAATATGAATACGAAGATCTTCCGGTGAAGCAGGAGAGGACGACGGCCGCGCCGAAGGCTATGAACATCGCGCTCAAGGACGTTAGCGTATCGAAGGAGGGCAAGGTTATCGTGGCTGGACGCGACGAGTCGGGAAGAACTGCTTTAGAAGAGGAAGAAGGTATGTGTGCGTCGTTTCTTGACTGGTTAAGTGATGTCATTTATCTCGGGGTCTCGTAGAATCAGAAGAGGAAGAATCTGACGAAGAAGAAACAAAACCAGATGTAGACAAGGAAGGTTCAGAAGACGAGGTGGGCATGCTCAATCGCATATTCCTCACAACTTGCTGCTGACCTGGTCTAGTCTAGCGAATATGAATCATCTGAGGAAGAGAAGGTTGAATTTCGACCAATATTTGTTCCGAAGTAAGATGTGCGCGTTCCTCTACTGAATTATCTATTCTGACTTGACCTAGGCGAGCGCGCGTCACCATTGCTGAGAAAGAGAAAATTGCGCAAGACACGGAAGAAGCTCTGAAGCAAAAGGAGTTGGAAGCCGAAGAACGACGTAAACAAAGTCACGATCTCGTAGCAGAAAGTATACGTCGCGAATTGGCAGAAAGTAAGTCCCAAGCATTGCTTTTTAATGTATATATTGCTGATACACATTATTTGAAGAGGAAAAAGAAGAAGAGGTCCCTGATGTCGATGATACCGATGGATTAGATCCAGCTGCTGAATTTGAGGCATGGAGACTACGCGAGCTTGGAAGAATAAAGAAGGAGAAGGAGGATGAACTAGCTCGGGAGAAAGAAAGAGAAGAAATTGAGCGTAGACGCGCTATGCCCGAGGAACAGCGCATGAAGGAAGACTTGGAGCACGCACAGAAACTTAGAGAGGAAAAACCTAAGGGTCAACAGAAATTCTTACAAAAATATTGGCATAAGGGTGCCTTCCATCAGGTCTGTAACCATTCATCTTCTTTGAATGATATCTCAATGATTTCGTAGGACGAAGAAATTCTGAAACGGCACGACTTCACAGAAGCTACAGAATCTACAATGGATGTTTCGATGTTGCCCAAAGTCATGCAAGTCAAGAACTTTGGTAAACGAAGCCGTACTAAGTATACACATTTGCTGGATCAAGACACCACTGCTTCCGTTGGAGGGTTTGGTGGCGTAGCCTCCGTCAAGGCAAGTGGAACTGGCACGGAAGGTGGTGGTTGCTTCTTGTGCGGCGGACCGCATCTGAAGAAAGGTGTGCATGCATTGCAATTGTATAGCATCCAAACGAATAACGTGTTATCTCCTAGACTGCCCACAAAATAACGAAAGCGGGCGACTAACTGGTGCTAATGTGACACATACAATGAACCGGCGGCAAGACTCAGCCCGAGATCATAAAGGATCTTGGAGAGACGGAGAAGCTCCTGGCCGAAGCGACAACGATTGGAGAGGTAGCAAAAGGGAGGAAGGTGATAAGAGGCCCTACAACGGTAGAAGAGTAAACGACGACTGTCGTGACCGCTCGCGAATTGGGGATGATTACTCAAGACTTCCGTCGAGCGCCCCCAGACATCCGGACGATTACCATAGGTCGCGGCGACGCTCTCGAGAAAGAACGCCTGATAAATCGCGAGACAAACGACGAAGAGTCGACTGAAGCGTGTGTGTGTTGTAGTCTATGTAGCTTTTTATTCCTGCACTATCTCATCTTGCATCTCCATATATGTGCGGGGCTCGCCATAAAACGATCGGTTGATTCGGAGAATATTTGAAGTAAAAGTTACCGGATTGGGCCCGACGCTCTCCATTACACAACGTACACAACCCCGATCACATGAAATTAGCATGTCCCCGCAAGGCCCGGGATGCCTAGACTCCATTCATCATGTTGTTTTTTGAATGGCTTCCTCGCGACAGGTTCTTCTTTCAGTCTGTCGACCACACTCACTTCTTATTACTCTCAGATTACCGGAGGTCCCTTTCACACGACTTCGGTTAGCTCTGAGAACGTTCTGCCCCAAATTTTCACTCGCTCGACAGTGGGTGTTTATAAGTAGAGCGGACATCACCTAACCGTAGTTGCCATCCACAAATCCTGGCAGTGGATCAGCGCAGTATATCAATTTAGTCGCACATCTTCTGCAGGCTTCAGACCTGCAACAAGTCGGAACCCTCCATTCTATTTTATAACGTTCAACGACCCTGTATCTTCATGCCCCGAACGGTGAAAGTTGCAGTGGTTGGGACTGGCCTCGCAGGATTAACTGCCGCACATCTCTTGAAGAAACGGTGCGAAGGAGATGAGGTTGAATTCGAAGTCCATTTGTTTGAAAAGGTGCGTTTACTTCGAATGCATATGGTGCTTTGGCAATTCTAATCGACCGTTACCGACGTCATGTTATACTCATCAGGCTTCGAGCTTTGGAATGGATTCCTCGTCTATATCTCTTGAACCATCTACTTTGGAGCACGACTGGCGTATCGATGTCCCAATGCGCTCTTTTCAAGGAGGTGAGTCATACAATTTTTCTATTTAGTTGGGCCGATATTCAAACATCCTCAAGGTTATTATCCTAATCTAATTGCACTTTATCAAAGCCTAGGAGTAAAATTCCGTCAAGCTGATTTTTCGTATTCCTTTTCGTTTCTAACCTTTCGGAAACCGAAATGGCGTGACCCATCTATAACCACTACTATGATCTACAACGGAGCCTCAGGACGCGCAGGTGTTAGCAAACCTTCTATTCTTGACAGACATATAGTGAAATGCTATGGGGATATGCCACGTTGGACATTACGACTGTGGACTTGGGCGCTGTTCCTATACATGACATGGCAAATAATTGTCTGTTATTTCATCACCATGTGGCACTCTCTGCCATTCTGGAGATCTGCCGATTTACCGAACCTTACTTTTGGTAAATGGTCTTCGCAAATGACTCCAAGGGGCCTACTTGCAAGACTAACAGGATTGGAAACTTTCTGGGAGGAATATGTACAAATTGTACTCATCCCTCTGGTATCTGCTGTCTGCACATCGCCAGAAGCAGATGTGATGAATCATCCTATAGAGGAACTTCTAGGCAAGTCATTGTTGCCAACCTTCCGACTAATTTTCGCTTACCTTTCGATAGATTATTTCTGGCTAACTTTCGGCACTCACCACTATATGGTTCTGGGAGGAGTACGAAACGTTGTAGCGCAGCTTACCTCAGGCTTGGAACATTTTCATCTTTCTTCCCCACTAGTGGCCATCAAGCCTGACGCCAACGATGCACATTGCGTTACGATATCTTGCTTGTCTAATGGCCAGGTCGAAGAATATACTGGCTTCCACCATATTATCATGGCCACACAAGCATCTCGGGCTGTCCCAATTTTGACGTCTTATTTACAGGCAACACCGAAGGAGCTGTCTCATAGGAAAATTGCTCTCGAAAAGCAGATTCAATGCCTGAAAGCATTCCAATATCGCCCAAGCATAGTGATTAACCATACCGATGGGTCACTTCTTCCGGATAATGGGACAGACATCCGAGATCTCAATCTTATTACCCTTGCTCCTAACACAAAACTCGCTGGTTACCCAGAAGAACATGAAAATCCTCCTCTACGGATGGAGCCTTCTTATACAATGGCCACTCACATTTTGCCTACTCCAAAAGGCTATCCAATCGACCAGCCGAAGGTCTATCAAACTACCAACCCAATAATTGCGCCGAAAAAGGATAGTATACTGAGCGTGGCAACACTCGAACGCGCTATTGTCACGATGGACAGCAAGAAGGCCCTTAAATTGCTTTGTGTGCAAGGATCCAAAAAATGGTGGCAATGTCCATACCAGTCTGAAACTCTGCTGGGCGATGCGCAAGGTGCATTGTCGACGAGAGAACCCAACGCTCCTGGTGTTTGGATATGTGGATCTTATGCTCATCTAGGAGTGCCTTTACTGGAGGGTTGTGTTGTTAGCGCCAGAAACGTCGTCGAACAGGGCATTCTGCGGAGAGAAGGGGTGCAGTGGTCTCAAGAACCTTGGTAGAATACACATGATATATTGCACATCTCTATGCTCAGATACGAACTTTCTTCTGGATTTCGTTGTGCACATCAAATATGGGCCCAGTGTCTCTACCTTGCCTGATATTAGTTCGAGCTTAATGGAATATGCGCACATGAAAATACCTAAGAACACGTCTGCAGCGTCAATCGTCTCGTCACGGCCCATCAAGATATCGAGGTGAACATTGGTCTGGGGTGCACTTAATGTGTGCGGCGTCTAAAAATCAGGTCAACACAAAACCTGGAAATTGTGATTAGACAAAGGCGTACGTTTCCGACGATCTTTCGTTCCATGAGACGACGCATTGGGGCATGCATGCCAAACAAATTGCGCTCCAATGTCAACTTGAGGTTGTCCTGAGTTGCTTCCCACTGAGCTGACGATGTGAGTAAGTCATTAAATCATAATAGATTCGGAGCGTACGTTTTCGAGGCGATGTTTCAAGTTTCCTTCGGTCTGCATTTCAGCTGCTAGGCTACGGGGACCATATTGGAGAGTATCATGCAACCCTAGAGAGTTGGCGGTGTCTTTGATGGTTGCAGACTTGCCACCGGATGCTGGGACGATACGGAGAGATGAGTCCTGGCATATATTCCTCATGAGAAATGTTCCTGGAAGGAGGCACAGAACATACCATTACGATGTTAATGAGAGTTGAAGAGAGTTGCGCGGACTGATCGACGACGCGTACTCATCTACACACGTGACGGATATGCTTGTAATCAATATTATATTGTCAATGTCATTGAAAGTTCAAACTTGACGTCTCCCTCATCCCATCCACAGTATCCACCCTTTCCATAGTATCCCTGTATCCTTTTGTTCGACTCCGGTGCATTTTGGAACCTGGATCTCTTGTCTATATATCACAGAATTTGCTGTCTTGCAGGAGCCCCAACTCGAAAGCCCGCCTGCTTTAATGACGTCGCGGCCGTCTAGATCCTCCAATATACCTATACCCCGGAGCGTATCGGCGTCCAACTCCTCTCGCAACATCGAATCTCTAATATCGGTTCCTTTCATCCCACCACCCGCAAGGCACATACACGCAACCTCGCCGCCTTCGAGCCGTCTCGTTACAGAACCACACCGCGTAGGGCTCCTTGACGGACCCAGAGGATCAACTACAGCAAACAGAAACGTATCCATCTCACCAACACGACCTACATCGCGATCTTTGTCTTTGTCGTCTAGCGTACCTGGTCGCAATCCCTCTCGGACTCGATATGAACCCAGAATCGTTCGAGGAAATACAATTTCTGTGCCCCCATCTACAGCTGACGTAGAATCCTCAGCACAAGCATCAACGTCGCCCTCGCAATTACGGAGAGTCTCAGGAACAAACCTCAGGGCGTCAGGATCTCAGAAACCGATCGTACCTCTTCATGTCGTTTCTCGCACGACCCCTGTAGCTTTCCCAAGGCCTACCTACCTTGATTATTCGTCTCTCAGAGACCTCCTCCAGACGGAAGCTCCAATACTTCCTATACCGACTCGGAAAGTAGAAGTTTCATCAGGCAGGAATTCAGAAGAGTTATATTCCGAAGAAGAGGATGACAGTAGTGAACCTTCTACACCCCCACGAGCTCGTACATTGTCCGTTCCAGCTATACCGTTGTCACAGGAAAGAATATTGAAGCTACCTACTCGCTGGAGCGATCAGGAGCGCAATCCACATCTAAGTGTCTCGCCAGATGGACGTAAACTGAGCTTTGAAGGTAAATTACTCAACGTTTGAATACAATCTCAACTAACTTTTGTTACAGGATCTTCATTTAGCGGAGACAAAGATGCAGCTTCTGCCCGTACTCTCCACTCGATACCACAAGCATGTGGAATCTATTATTTTGAGATAGAGATCCTTGGGAAAGACCAGAAAGTGTGAGTTGTCTGCCTCTTTCCAAGGAATCTCGAATTTACAATATCTGTAGGCATATAAGCATAGGGTATGATACTTTCACTGAGTATTTCATGATCTTATCAAGCTTGTAGCTTTTCAGGGAAAAACGTCAAACTTAGTCGTCTACCTGGATGTGAGTCTAACTCTTGGGCATACTACGGTGAAGACGGGTCGGCTTTGTCTACAGATAAATCTGGCTCTCAATTTGGCCCATCTTACGGAGGTCAGTCAATGCTTCTTTCTCCAAGGAGTTCTTTCTTACGTGATTTTAGTGGCGGATATCGTTGGTTGTGGAATTGACTTTACCACTTATAAAGTATTTTACACCAAGAATGGTACTTTGATAGGTATATCCACACCCTCACTCTTGCAAACACTCAATATTGATAAATAATATCAGGAAATGCGTTTGATAATGTGGGGAAAACATTCGACTTGTATCCGACTATCGGTTTACAACACGCAGGCGAAGCCATCCGAGCCAACTTTGGTCAAGATCCCTTCAAATACGACATTGATTATCATGTTCAACAACGGTACAATGCCACCTGGAGCAATATCATGGACACTACTCTCGAACGCTACCTTTTGCAAGGTCATCGTAGGCCAACCGGGTTTTCGATTGCATCTATCACCAATGACAACGGCGTAAAACCTTCCTTGACTGAGGAAGAGACGAAGCGCGTCTTAAAGACGCTGGTGACTTCTTACCTTGTGCACTATGGGTATGCCAAGACCATACGGGCATTGGAAAAGCAGGAGCATACTCGAGAGTACAAACTATCCACGATGCCGGATGGAGCCAGTCATGATGTTGACATGAGCAGCAGTTCCAGCAAAAGCGATGCCATCGACAACGACATAGAATCTCGTACAGGCATCGTGGATGCTGTCCTCGCAGGAGACATTGATACCGCCATAGAATCTACAAGAACCCATTATCCTTCAGTACTGGAAGTAGACGACCATCTTTTTTTGTTCAAGCTGCGATGTCGAAAGTTTGTCGAGCTGTATCTCGAAACTACTGAAATCAAAAAGAAGATCAAATTCTTGCGAGAACGAGAAGCAGAACGCCGTAAGGAACTCGAGACGATACATGACGAGTGGTTGGATGAGGATATGAACATGGATATCGACGACGATGCACCAGGTCCCCTCAAAATAGACCATATTTTAGCAGTTCCGTCCTTGTCCCTCGACCCTTTGTTAGGCGTGTCCAGTGGCGATATGGGAAAGCTTGAGGATATCTCACCCCAATATGAATCCGCCTTGAACACGGCCATCACGTACGGTCAATCGTTGTCCAACGATTATCAATCTGATCCTCGACCTGAAGTGCAACAATTGTTCAAACGAACACTTAGTATTGTAGCCTGGGAGGACCCTTTGGAAGCAGGGGGAGCGACCGCAGACCTAGCCAGTCACAATTCACGGGCTGTACTTGCCCAAGAAATAAATCAGGCTATTCTGAGTAAGTCTTTCTCTCGTGTTTGATACATCCCATAAAAATCCGCCGCCCTCTAGAATCTCAAGGACGACCAGCACAGCCTGCTCTGGAAACAGTGTATCGTCACACTGCTGAATGCATCAATCAGCTTGGATTGATGGGGGTTGGCGCTGCAGCGTTCGCTGATATGTCCCGAGAATTTTTCCACTAACCTTAGCCAGCCAGCACCCCTACCTCACGATGTACTGTACTATCATACCATCTCTTGCGGACTTCGCGTAAAAAATTTTCAACAAGAACAATCCACTGCTGCATACTGTCAAGGATTCCTTCACTATGTTTACCGGAAGGGATATGACAACCCCGAATAAAGATTAAGATATACATTGTTATTGAATTTGCTTTCATGTTGTATACAGCAACAGTATTGTACAGGATATCATAGATTGTATATTGGAAGTAATCGATCCAGTGATAAGGATTGCCGGCAAAGTGGACATTCAGGCTGATTCTTCGAGTTAGTTCATGGTTCGTTGAGCAGAAGGTTGAGATCGATACCTTCTCCCGTCCCCAACCAACGATACAATTCCAACAGAACATATGGCCGCATTCTGTTGCACAACTATCTGTTCTTTCCTCCAGGCATAGAGTACAATTTCTGGATTGCCTAATTGGATCTGGAATGAGGGAGATGTCAAGGGCTGTTCCTTTGTCCTCTTCGGCGGGTATTGCAGGTTCACTTTCCGGATTCTCGTCCAAGAGTGAGGATACAGGACGATCGTCGAGGTAAATTTCCCGTGAAGGAGAAGCACTAGCCTTCTGTTTACTTCCACTCTTATTTGAGGCGTTTTCGAGTTTCCGGACTTTAATGAAGTCAATGACGCGAGAGAGAAGCCGAACACCGATCATTATTCCAAGCAATGAATATGACGGAGGTCGTGTATGTGGGTCCACTAGAATAGATGAAATCTGAATTGGTGATGTAAGCCAAATATCTTGCAGCACTGAAAAGACTGACATGCTGAATGCCCATTAAGCGTTTGACCAGGTCGTAGTATGTACCCCTCAGGTAGAAAATAGCAAGATTCACTTCGACAGCGACTTCCAACAAGAAGGGTAATCTTCTGAGCCATTTGGATGCGTCTGGATGCCGGTGAATAAGTGATTGACTTTGCCCCCATCGCCCGAGAGCATATGAAGGGAGCAGGGACACCATGATCAACACAATTCGACTCGTCCTGGGCGAGGGTACAGATCCACTATGTGAAGAGTGTTGCCATATATCTGTATATTCTTCTCCCAATGTCTGTATTGCTGTTAAGGTTCAGTTAGAACGATGCGTAGTATTGCGGAGGTTGCGCGTGATTGGATACCTCTCCCTGTCGTAAGGCCATAATAACATAGCTTCACGAATACATCGAGCTCCTTATCCCACCGGGTAAGCCAGCGCGTGCCTGTTGTATCCAGAAGATTAAATACACGCAAGCAACAATTGAGGCTTGACTCACCGAGCCATGCTCGTAGAACGCTTTCAACCTGATCCTTAAGCGATGCAATGTGGTAAATATCTCTTTGGTTTGCGCGGACTAGGAAACCGGATTCGCGTCAATAAGGTCAAAGGATATATTCTGCACGATATGCGAACTTATCTGAGCCTGTTGGGCATTCGGGAAGGAGAGGGCTGAGGGAGCGGGGACGCTGGTCATGAGAGTTGCCGGATGAGGTGCATTGTTGATGCCGGTTTGGTCAAAACGCTGAGTTCGTGCGTTCACTCAACTCTTCGAAAAACCTTTGCTTCAACACAAGTCTCATCAACGATGCCTCCTCCACCTGCGCACTATGGAGAAGCACCTTCTATCTGGCAAAAGAGTGAGCATATAGTTTTACGCATTCTATCCAATTTCATGACTCAAATTTTCTCTATATAGTGAAGTAAGGCTTTCAGAATTGACGCCTCGCACTCGCTAACCGTGGGTTTTTCTTCAAGAATGGGTGCCCTCATGGGCGGAGGTGTAGGGCTTACTATCGGCTTCATCTTTGGTTCATGGAGTATCATCAGGTACCCACAATATTTCATGTTATCGGATATGCCGTTGACCTTTTGACATCATCTTTCAGAGGAGGGGCTGGCCCACGCGGGTTCCTTGCAACATTATCGCAATACATGCTCAGTAGCGCAGCTACCTTTTCATTTTTTCTTGCTATTGGATCAGTGCGTAATATCATGGTCTCTTAAACACCCGGCATGTGCTGAAATCAGAGTTTACAGGTCATTCGAAGCGACTCTGTAATTCCTCCCCACTTCCAAGCGGCTCATATGCAACTCATGTCAGCTGCGACTGTTCGTTCCAAGTCAGAGGGCGTTCAACTCATGAAGGCAAGGTGGGAAGCAGAGAAACGGCGAATGGCATCTTCTAAGCAATAGTGGTTCTTCGAAGGCCTCACACTGAGGCGAAAATTGGGCTAGCGTCCCATATAGCATAGTGCAGGACCCGATCGCTCACGGCTGCATTGAAGTACTAGTATTGCCTCCAATTATCTACTATTAATTATCAGCCACATAAAACATAATATATTTCGGAGTTGAAGAGTAGCGTATTCTACTATAACTGTGAAATTTTGTCTGTTCAAATCGCATTGCTGCTGCGATTGAATGAGGACACTTGCGTGGCGAAGGTGGGTTACTAATGTTTACTTCTTTCCGGAAAGCTGTTACTCGAATACTTGCCTTCTGTCGATTTTGGTTTTCGTCGTACTTGGAGCGCACTGAAAGTGTTCCCAGAACAAACAGAAATGGATTAAGCGTAGCAAAGATCTAGCTTGTGCTCATGCAACAAAGAACAACGAATGTGTAAAACTAAGGTATATAAATAACATGATCGTCAACCGTTAAACCTCTCCCTCAAAGCTGAGCAAATGAGCGCCTTCCGCGGCCAGAAGCGACACGGGCTGGGGGAGCTGGACGCTTGGCGGGTTGAGCGGGAGCCTTGCCCTTGCCTGCTGGGGGAGCGGGTGCTTGCCTGATGGGGGGCTGAGGGGCGTTCTTGGCTGGGGGCTGGTTCTTCCCTGTGGCGGGAGCAGTGGCCTTGGCCGAAGCAGCAGCAGACGAAGCAGCTGTGACAGCAGAGGCGGTAGCAGATGCAGCGACCGAAGCAGCGGATGGTGCTGCAGATGCGGCAGCGGCTCCAGAGTCAGACACGGTGAACTGCAGACGAAAACATTAGAAATTGAAATGTTAAGAAAATTTCTAAAGAACTCACGTATGAAACATCATCGAGGGAACCGTGTTGAGCGATGGGCACCAAGACAGGTTGATGGTTGGCGGCAGTGTTAATTGATGAGACCTTGTAGAAACCAGCGGGGAGACCGTTAGCAACGTCTGCGGTCAGCAGGCCATTGACGGCAGCAGCGTTCAGACCCTTGAAGAAGGCGAAGACCTTGGGGTTCGTGGGCGTGGTCTGATCAAGAGATGTGAGGCTCTCGACGACGACGTGCGAGTGACCAATGATCTGGCCCTGGCCGTTAAGCTGCTGGGGTGCGGCGAAGTAGTTCTCATCGGCGTTGACGAAGTTACCAGTCTCAAAGTTGGCGATGGCCATGGTAATCGTGAATGGGGTATTAGCCTGGAGAGTGTCACCGTTCTTGGGTATGGTGAACTTGGCCGATGGCATGTTGTCGGTAGAGGGGATAGCTCCCATCGGGGCAGGGTTACAAGAACCAGTTGTAATCTGCTTTCCGTTGGTGATAGGGAGGTTGGGTACCGTTAGGCAGAAGTTGATAAAGTTGTTCGACGAGGTCAAAGAAGCGACTTGTCCAGCGGTTGGAACATCTTGTCCGTCGTTCTCGAATCCAGTCGCAATAACATTGGGGTCAAGAGCTGAGAGCAGCCTCGGTAAGTCAGGGGAATGAGAGAGAAAATTGAGACTGACTGAGCGAGGACTGGGCGTCAGCACTGTTTCCAGAAGCGGCGGTGGACGCGCTCCCAGCAGCAGTAGTGGCAGCGGTGGCAGCTGCAGCAGATGTGTTTGCCTGCCGAATAAAAATCAGACCATTATCAAATATATCGATGCTGAATACTCACAGCAGCAGCGGTGGTGGTGGCGCCCTTGCCAGTGTTCCCGGTGTTCTTGCCCGTGTTGTTGTTCTTGTTTTGGTTGTTGTTCTGGTTGTTGTTACCGCGGTTGTTCTGGTTGTTTTGTCCATTCCTTCCGTTATTTTGGCCGAAGAAACCGTTGTTGTTGTTGTTTCCGAAGCCTCCGCGATTACCACCAAAGACGTTGTTGTTGTTCTTGTGGTCTTGCTGGATTTGAGCAGCAGCGACTGAGAGAGCCAGAGACACAGCAACGAAGAGAGATGCAGTCTTCATGATGATGATGGTTGGTGAGATATGTGCTGAAAATGAAAGAACGTATAAAACACCAAGAGTAAATGGGCAGAGGACTAGCCGCAAAAACGATACCGGATCGCCGAAAAGTGGTAATAGACGAAAGGAAGGAAGGAAAGAAGAGAACGAAGGCCAGAAACGTGAGATGGATGGCTTTGTACCTCCTCCTTAAATACCAGAACTTAGGGCACGTATGCGCTGTCCATGTCAAAAATATGTCAGTTATTTTTAGGATCTTATAAATAGCTTTGAACCCATCCACAGAGCTTGTATCAATATCTCCCGAGATACTGGAACGCAGCCGCTTCAATTGGTCAGAAAGGGGAGCAGAAACAGTGTAGCACTTATTTCCGGTCTGATTTCCTAGCACAACATTCGCAAAAGTCAACTTTCGTCTTTACAATTTCGCCTCTCGAACATAGCTCGCACACCTATTTTAGTACCCATCTGTTTCCTCGCAACCATCTTCACATCATGCTCCAACGTCTGTTCCAAACGGCCAGCGGCAAATATCTCTGTTCCAACTATCGGTATTGAAAGCAGTCTTGAAATGTCAGCGCCGTCATCAACATATCTTTGATTTTCGATTCGAATGATAAAAACAAGTTAGAATGCTCACCAGAAAGCCTCCAAAGAAGACATTGAATTCATTCACGCAGGTATAGAACACGTTCGCCGAGATGTCCTTGGCCGACCTTATTTTAGAGCCCCTACGGGTGTAGATTCTGTGGAAGGTACTCCGAGCACAGAGAGACTATTAAAAAAGAACTTATTTTACTCGTCTCCTTAGTGATCCTGCAAAGAGTCATCCATGTAAAATCCTCAAGAAGCGGTAACATGGTACCCATCATACGAGAGGCGTAATTTTAGGCGCAATGTTCTCCTGTATGAGAGAGGATGACATGTTGAAGCGTTCTGATTGATGTATAGTTGCGAGTATGACTGACCTATGGGCAAAGAGATGGAGGAACGAGGCCGCCAGTCCCAGGATTCGGTATGCCATTGGACAGTTGGATATCGCTGTGGGCACTTTTGGGGCAGTTCATTTAGCACCAGAGGAATACCCTTTGGAGGCACGCCACCGTTGTCAGCCTGCAATAGAAACTCGCTACACGCCAACGTGGTGAGTTCGGGATTAACATTTGGGGGATGGGTTTTGTGGATTATTGGCATGACAAGTTCAGTAACGCATCGTAGGTAGCTGAGAGGCAATTGGCCGAAATGGCGACACCAGCTTCTCCTGTTACATAAGCATGTTCGTGGAGAATTCAAGCTCAACGCCTCCATCTTCTGTCAAACCGACCTCTTGGACTCGTATCAATCAACTACATTCAGCCGCAGTTAAAAAATCCGACCCGAGCGATGTCGGCGGTTACTATCGCTGTAGATGCTGTGTGTACATATTTGTCATCCGACTCATCGATTTTGCTTTGATTTATATCTGATCAAGGCATATTGACCAGATTTTATTTGACATGGACGGGTACGTGTAATTGCAAAACCATCCATTGATTAAATCACTTTGCATCTAGTACATGACATATCCTGTTCTACGATTCAAATACCATAACCTTGCCAAAGCATCACAGACACTTCGCTAATGACAAATATTCATTAGGACTCTGATCGATTCTACTCCTGGTGTCCTGCAAGCCTGGAAGACCTTCAGCGTCGACTATAAACTTGGGGATTCCGCAACTATCGCCCATGCAACGCACGGCCGTCGACTCTATGATACCCTGAAAGAGTACTGCGGCATTACTGAGGAAGAGCAGCTACTGGTTCGCAGCTTTTGGCCCTTTGAAATTTTAATATGCGACGAACATGGCCGATAGGAAGAAATCGATCGCTTCGAAGATGAAGTTATCGATGGAGGTCCAGCAGCTCTGCCCGGGGCTATTGAATTACTTTCTGGAGTCAGTGCTACCCAACCATTTGTTCACGCATCTCTGATATCACTCGCACAATCAAACAGTTGTCCGCTCATCAAGCCAGCAGTTCCAAATGGACCATCGTGACTTCTGGTAAACCTTCTGCTTGATTTCAATTGACTGCGAAGCAATTTTGAACCTAACGGCTCCCGCAGCGTCTAAAAAATATGCACCTCGTGCTTTAGAGCGCTCTGGTGTTCCTCTGCCTGAGCTAGGGATCATTACATCGAATGATGTCGCAAAGGGAAAACCCTATCCTGATCCCTATCTGGCGGGCGCGTCGCTTTGCAAAATCGATTCAAGCAGATGTGAGTAAGATATGTAGTACGCTATACACCAATGAACGATATTCTTGCAGGTCTAGTTGTAGAAGACGCAATCTCCGGGCTAACGGCTGGACGAGCTGCTGGATATCTTACACTTGCCGTATGTACATCCACAGAGCGCCACATCCTCTCACAGTCGCATGCCAAACCTGACTTCATTGTCGCTGACCTCACAAAGTGCGTTCTCCGAATCATGTTCAAGTGCCTTTTTATCTCATATAATACAACATTTCAAAGAGTGACAGTGGAAGTTGTAGATGGGCAGTTGCATATCACGATGGACCAATCTCATTAATACGAACGCTTGGGATCGTACCTCAAAAAATGAAATATGACGAGGAGAAATTGAAGACACTGGTTTTAATGTGATATCACTAGACTCTGCCAACATGTGAAGCTTCGTCCGAACAAACTTACTTCCATATACAGTATGGGTGCGAGCCTATCTATTATTTTATCTTCGAAAATTATATTGCCTCAGTTTCCAGTGCACTGGATGCAACTCTGGTCAGTCGCGACTAAACTTTGGCTGTGCCCGAAACATTTCTAAAAAGCCAAAGGCGACTCCCTAGCTACACTTAACTTTGCATTCGACAAACTAAAATCATCTTTTCGAGGGTCATCCATCTATGCAATCAGCCTCACGATAGGGATTTGAAAACATATAATTAGCTCGTTGCTGTAAGTATAACGAGGTTGCCAGATCCAAAAATCTATCAGAGGCACTCCCATCATTGGTTTTTTGCAAGCCGGCCCCTAAGCCGGCGATTTTTGCAGGTAGCACTGCACTTTGGTAATGGAATTAGCACAAGCCAAGCCCAACTCTCGAGATTCCGAGGGCCTTTACGGGTCTCGTATCCCCCTCGAACACAGGAAACTCATGCAAAAGGATGATGGTTGGAAGTGGTCATACCTGATCCGCAAGCTGACCATGTGGGCACAATAGACCACCATTGAGGTATTTAAGCGCCACTGGAAGCCTACACAAGCCTACACATTTCTCTCCACCAGCTACCACATCTTCGCCTTTCTTCTTTCCCTTCTTGTTATTTCTCGTTGAGCTTTCTTTTCGACCTGGTGTCGTTTTACACTCGTTCTATCATTGATCTATTCTATTTTAAAACCTCCCCACTTTACTTGAAGTAGTCCAACCATGCAGATTACTGGTTATCTTGTCACTCTGGCGTTGGCTATATCAGCTTCTGCACGGTCTCTTCAATATGTTAGAATGGGTCGAAGGGCAGAATTCGATCTCGCGAACGGCCAGGCTGCCATCGCACTCAAGTGAGTTTCACCTAGTATTATAAGTATTCGAATGGTTGACCATGCGCCACCTAATCTTCTGCCTCCAGCGACAAATTCAAGACTCTCACCGCCGATTCGCCGTGTACTGTCCCAGAGGATGCAGACGCCTGCGTAGGTGATAAATTTGCGCAGTGTGTCAACGGCAAATTCGTTGTTCAGAGTTGTGCTCCTGGAACAATGTAAGTGCTTGTTGAGGCCATCTACAACTTTGCGGTACCGTGATTAACCGCTTATGATCGTTCAGTTGTGCTGCTCTGCCATTGGTCAACTCTCCAGGAACGAGCGTCACTTGTACAACTGCCTCTGATCTAGCCGCGCGTATAGCTGCGGTGAGTATGATATGATTCTTTGATATTTGGGTTGTTCTGATCATGAAGGTTCGTTCGTTCCGTTAGACTGGGGCCACCGATGCCGGGTCTAGTGCTAGTAGCGTTATCCCACCTCCTGCCTCCACTGCGGCTGCACCTCCTGCTCAGACTTCCAGCGCTGCGGCTGCATCCTCTGTAAGGGCTACACCTCAAAACACTTCACTTGCCGACGCTAACACTCCATTCTCATCATTTAGGGGGATGCCCAAACGTCATTGAGTATGCATTTTATCATGGGCTGAATTGGATGTATTAAATTGATCGTAAATCTTTTGCAGCTCTTGATCCCGCTGCAATCGCGAAAGGTTTCGCAGATGATGGCCAAGATGTCCCTGCAGCTGGTAAGTGACTATATACTTTGATTTTATATGATCAAGAATTTCTCCTGATCGTCTTCGGGGCTTAATTTAGGCCAAGTTGCCTCTCTTACATCAACAAACAACTTCATTAACTTTTGTCTGACCACGAACCAACCACTGACGAATGGTCAACAAATTGTTGATGGCTCCTGTAACCCTGCCCCCATGGGATCAATTCCGGCGAAAAGCAAAATGCCATCCTCCAAGTTCATATTCCCAAAGAACGGCGGAACTGTAGCTGCAAACACAGAGTTCACAATTCAGATGGGCATCAAGAATTTGGAGACCGGAAACTTCGTCAATGCAAACGCAAATTATTTCTCGGCTCCTCAGCAGCTGAACGCCCAAGGAATCATTCGTGGCCACTCCCACGTCGTAATTGAAGCGCTGTCCTCCCTGGATTCGACGACCGTGCTTGATCCTACCGTCTTTGCTTTCTTCAAAGGTTTGAATGCTGCAGCCGTTAACGGTGTTCTTACCGCCACTGTCGACAAGGGTCTTCCCGCCGGCGCCTACAAGCTTTCGTCCATCAACTCAGCGGCTAACCATCAGCCAGTTTTGGCGGCGGTGGCGCAGCACGGTTCTCTCGACGATGCCGTTTACGTGAGTGCATTCAGAAATATCTCGAAAAGATCCAGTCCTGACCTTGTGTACAGTTCACTGTTGCTTGAGCATTTCTATGCAGTCAAACTAACAAGTCACAAATCCACTTGGCCAGGTTATTGTACCTCACTTATTTATGTACAGTAACTCTGTAGCGTACGCGCACTTATGAACTAAATAATTCGGCAATTAATATTTCTCTCGAATTTTTTCAGATTTGAGATGGCGGTCCAAATCCTTTTGTGTGTATATTCACCATCATGTTCGCATTAAAGGTGTTCATAAGCGTCAAATGACACCAATGAAACTCTAGCGTGGGCAAGCAGCAGATGGTGCAGATTTTCTTCAGATCGTCAAGAATTGATTTGAAAATGCATTTCGTGGATGTATATAAAGGAAAGGTAGCATCTCTACTTCGAGGCGGGTGTAGGTTCAGCATCCTCAAGAGGAGGAGGGCCATCATCATCAGAGTCATCTTCCTCATGGTCATCAGCACCAGATGGTCCAGCACCACCGAAGTCAGGCATGCCGTCAGGGCCTCCCATACTCCCCATCTGAGCCATCATCTAGGGAAACGATTAGCTTGGTATAAAGAAAAGAAAAGAAAAGATATATGAAAGTACCTTTTCGAAGTCCATGCCTCCCGGGCCTCCCATTCCAGGCATACCTCCCATCCCGCCCATACCTCCCATACCTCCCATACCGCCCATACCGCCCATGCCTCCCATAGGGTCCATGTCTTCGGGGACATCATCGGGAGCATCAGCCTGCTCGTCCTCATCAACCCATTTACTGAAATCAGTCTTGAGGAAGGCGTTTTTGACTTTCTCTTTGGTCAGGCGGGGCCAGTATTCAGCTTGCTGATCCTTTTTGCGGAGAACAAGGTTGAAGGACCGCGAGTTCAGTTTTTTTGAGGATTTCTGTGATACAACATAAGGATGGCAGCCATCAGCTATAGATCGGATGTTAGAACGTACCTCTGGCACAATTTCGTTGAAAAAGTCAAGATCGAAGGCATACTCCTTGTCTTGGCTGAGATGGAATCATGAGCATACGATGAGAGGTGTGAAAAGAAAGGGCATACGGGGTAGCCTTGGCCTTGAAAGAGATTGATGTAGGCGTCAGGTCGTATTGAAGGGACGATTCTTGGATGTCAGGCAAGTTGACGGTGATGTAGAGGATGTTCTGCAAGATAGACGCGAAACGGAAAGACGCGTCAAAGGCGATCGCGGTCGTCAGTGAAAGGGCAGAACACGAACCTTTTCCTCATCGGTTTCAGAGCTCCGTTGGGCCCAAAGTACTTCAGGATGTTGAACCATTGTGTTTGCTTTGTCGGATGTGTGGAGAGGAAGTTTACGTCCTTTTGAATCTGGATAGTGTAGAAACGTCCAGAAAGTTCACGATACTTCCAAGGAAATAGCCGTGCGAGTGACGGCGCGGGAAATGCCGAGGCCGGCCAGTGTAGATGGCAAGTACTAGTAGGGCGCAGCGCATGGTGGTTGTGACTGAATACACATGTGGTATGTCCCCAGAATCTTCCCTCCCACTCCTTCTAATCCTTCGTTAGGTGCACCCGTTGGTTTCTACCCCTTTTATTGCTACCTCTCCCCACAGCGCCCCCTTACTTTCTGCTCCTTTTTCTCCTTTCTCTGACGATTCATGCAAAGCCGTGGTATGTACTCTCTATCTTTGTTGCTGCTTGCGCTTACACATCAATATAGCTTCTACTGCATCGTTCTGCTAACGACTCTTTTTATTTCATCCTGCTATTGGCAACCATTTCCGATTGACAGTCCCCTCACCACACCATGGGCGGATAACATCACGACATTCGCGGAGGCGCTTAACGCCACTATTGCCCCGAACTACTCCAGGCCTTTACCTACCGTCATGCGCGTTGTTGACCGCTGTTGGTGCGATTTCTCTGTTGGAAGCTTCTTCGATCCTTTCAATGTATCTCACTGGGAGGATATCAGCATTGCGCGACTGAGTCAGAGCTTAGAACGTCAACAGCAATTGGAGGACGTACACGCACAGGAAGAGCTCGAAAGCCGTAATGGCTCAGATACGCAGGGTCTTTTCATCTCTACGAAACAGGAATCGTTGCCTTCCACCATAAACAACGTCGTCCCTACTACATCCCTCGTTGTTTCGTTAGGCCTTTGGTCCCGTTTAAAGAGCCTTACCGAGAAATCGAAAGCATCGCCTGTTCTTTCAGACATATTTCCTGTGCAGCCCTCCACAACGGATCTTCACAACAATGTACCTTTGGCAAATGAAACGTCACCGGTTACTCAAACCCAACCCTCACCGCCCGCTAATACCCTCTCGTCATTGTTTCGCCAGGAGTACGACCTACGACCCTATGGATTCGGTATGGTGGTCGATCTGAGATGGTCTTAATTCATCCCTCAAATAGTGACCGGGTTTCTTGTGACGGGATCTTTTGGTAGCTTTCCCAAATTGACAGAATTATTAATGAAGTCGACTTGACGGAGGTACTAGAATCTTGGGACGGAGTCATAAGATGGATGTATATTGAGAGACATTTCATGTAGCAATAGCAATAGGAATCGTCAATATATACAGGTTTTCTACTCTCAAACGTAGTCGGCGTGGGAAATATTTCTAAAGGAGGTAGGGCACAGACCTATGTTGGCGAAGTCCAATCTGAGAGACGTCAGAAACCGGCTTCAGCAAAATTTCTACCTTGGCCACCTCTCCGAATATCTTGTAGGTTTCCGTCCCCAGGAGCCCCCACACGCCATGGGATCAGACCAACGGGGTCACTCCACCAAGGATCGACGGCACAACCAAAAGACAGACTTGGATCCTATAGTTACCGGCTCTTCAAGTTCGTCCAGCACCGTCAGCAAGTTCGACCTTGTGCAGAAGGCAATTATGGCTCCCTTTACGCATAGGAAGAATGAATCTACCCGTATTCTTTCAGAGCGTACGTGTACCTAGTTGTACAATCTGTTCTGTTCGTTCGACTAAATTCGGTTTTCTATGTAGTTGCACCGGTGATAATGACACCGCGTATGCTAAATTCTGCAGCGACCGTATCTTCAAGGCCACGCACCTCTATGGTCGGGAACTCGTTTCACAGGCCACGGTTGGATTTTGCAACGCTGGGACGCGCGCCTTTGCGGTTGGGGTTTAACTCGAGACGACTCACGTCGGGTGACCTCCAAATTTTCGAAGCGGCTGAGGAATTGCTTGAGGCGGAGGTTCCAGAACCCAAAGGCGTTGCTTCCAATGTTTCGCTACTGCGGGGATTCAACGCGACGATTCCCAGTGCCGAACAAAGCAAGACTAGGCGAAGGCAGATGCGGAACGTCGATACACCCAAACTAGGCTTGAAAAAGCTAGGCATGAGTGCGCGAGGCCTACTCGGGGAGGATGATGATCACGAAGGACAGAGTGTAGCAAGTGAGGAAGATGTTGTTGTTGTCCGTCATCCGAAGAAGAAAGGTAGAGAAAGTCTGAGCGTTGCCAAGAAGTTGGGCGTGGAGGAACTGTCTAGACAAACTCAGGAGATTATTCGAGACAAGGAAAACATTCACGTCAAAAGGGTGAGTGTTATTCAACCAACTTGTTTGTTGAGACTCGCAATTAATTGAGAATAGAGCTTAATTGGTGGTGAAATAGAGGAGATCACCCATAAAATCCAAGCTCTTGACGATATCCGTGCCAAGCTAGAGAAGGATCTACTCAAGTTGCAGGAAGATGAGCTAGAACTTGACGACGAGCGTGAGTATAATTTGATTATGAATGAACAATAGGACTGACCAATTGCGTTAGTGGAAGGAGTAAGAGAAAGGATAAGATTTGAGCAAGAAACAAATCAGGCATCGACATCGACATCTGCGACAACAGTTCAGAATTTACACCTCCCTCAAAGCTCGCGTCGGCGGAAAGGTACAAATTCCATGTTGTCCTGTAGCCCAATCTAACGCCGATAATGTGCAGGTCCCGCTTTCTTGCCATCTGAGCACGATGATCTACCACCCGGAGTGGCCTTTATGGTACTAAAGTTATTCTATCTTCTCAAACCTCTCACTTAAAGACCTCTTAGACTTTGGATAGCCATACTACTCCCATCACCGCTCTTGATTTTTCAGAGCCCTACGGCACACTGGTTTCCGCCTCGCAAGAAGACGCCCAACCTCGCGTCTGGGATCTTTTGACGGGCGAAGAGATTGGAAGACTACGGGGCCATCTTGGTGCTGTACATTGTCTGCAAGTCGAAGACCACGTTTGCTTGACTGGCGGTGCGGACGGCAATGTGCGGTTATGGGATCTCAGAAGGGTAGAAGAAGATGACGGATGGGGTGAGATGGTCAGTCTGAGCGACGTTGCCGAAGAAGATGAGGAGGATGAGGGTTCAACGGCTGGGGGTGGAGTCAGATCAAGTACTGATACCACTCAGCAAAAAGACGGCCCGTGTGCTCGTCTTCTGGAGGGTCATACTCAAGCTGTGACTGCTCTCTATTTCGAAGACGAATGTCTGGTAAGGCGCATCAAATAGTCTGCTTCAGTGCCTCTCATTCGCAATCTTTGAATCCAGGTAACCGGTGCCTCTGACAAGACACTGCGGCAATGGGATCTGACTACCGGGCAATGCGTCATGACCATGGATATCCTTTGGGCTATATCACATCCTTCAAATGGGAGTATTGCAAGTTCAATGTCTGGTCAGTCATTCCCAGGAAGTTTCTCTGTACAAACACCTCCGTATGCGGATGGAACACGTGAGGTATATGAAGACTTCGTTGGCGGTGTCCAGTTCTGGGGTTATGGCTTGGTCAGTGGCAGCGGCGATGGTGCTGTCAGAATGTGGGATAGTGAGCCAATTCTTTTCTTTTTATTTAATTCAAGCACTGTTTGTTGAATACCCTCCATTTTCTAGTGCGAACTGGACAAGCGCATAGAACATTACTGGGTCATACAGGGCCAGTAACGTGTCTGCAGTTTGATGAAATCCACATTGCAAGTGGAAGTCTTGATAAGACTTTGAAGGTTCGCATTGAGTTTGCTTTTTAGGGTATATCATCATCTCATTTCGTATAGATCTGGGATCTTCGGACTGGTGGTATCTTTGAAACCATTGAATTCGACCATGCAGTGACTTCGCTGCAGTTCGACACTCGAAAAATCATCGCAGCGGCTGGGGAAAATGGAGCCAAAGTGAGATTCTAGCATTGCCCCCAATGTCAAATTTCTGATTTTAACTGGTACCATAGGTATACAATCGGACAAGTGCTCAAATATCGACACTACTAACCAATGGACACACAAAACCCATGGAGAAGCTTCGATATATGGATCGGTATCTCGTGACGGGTGGACGAGATGCGAAAATTAAAATATGGTCACTATAGAATTACTAAAAAAAAGTCAATCTAACTCGCTTTTGCCTCATACAGAGCTGTCGGTCCCTGCGGATCAATCGCGTATAACTAGAAACGATCTAAATTTAGAAATTAAGCGATCACGTGAATTTCAGTTCGCGCTCGCGTAACCGTGACGTCCAAAGCTGCCTTCCAAACTGCCACATCCTCTACTCAACCTATATACCATATACCCTTCATACCCAGCTCATATTTGTCAGGCTTGAGACTCTATTTTTTGTAGCTACGTTATACCAGGCACACGCGCGATCCAATGCCTCTTGAAAGATTGGAAAGCCACTCAAGCACTGGCACATGTGTGCCACTCTTACCGCGTGCACTTCTGCTTGGGCCTCGCAAATCCGGTGAATCAGAGATTATACCGGACAGTGAAGAGGAGCGACTCAAGTGAGCTGTTCTGCTTCTCTACGTTTGTAGCTGATCGTCTCAAAATTGTAATAGTTCGAAGCTAGATCCTGGCAGAGCAATTGAGGTCATCAACGTTTCCTCGGATGACAGGTCAGAATTCAAGTCTGGATCTAGATATCAGAGTCTAATTGCTTTGTTCAGCGAAGTGGAAAAGGACAACGCGCCCCCAGTTCCCGAAAGGTGAGGCCGAGTGTGTAGCCCTGAAAGACTTTCCATGAAACCCATCGTTAGAACGCCTGTTGCGCGCCGCAAAGTTGCTGAAAAATCTGCGAGCCGGTTATACTTCTCCCGCCGCCGAATTATTGAAAGCTCTGACGAAGAAAATGAAGAAATAAAAGTCATTGAAATATCAGATAGTGAAGTCGAATTCGTCCATACTCCCATCGTCAAAAAGTCAACCAACCCAAAGTTGTCGGTTGTACCCACTAGCCAGGATGGTGAATCTGAGATTCCTATCTGGCCTGTTGTTGATGAGTCTATTATGATATTGTGAGCATCTTTGCGGCCCTCTTCTACATCAACTAAAATATTACCAGCGATGAACCTAGAGGTTCCAGGAAGCCTCTGCATCTTCCGACTGCAATAAAAGAGAAAGATCTCAACACATCCGAGGAACCCAAGACACCAAGAAAAACTCACAACTTGGCCACCCGGATTCTTATCAATAACACTCTGGGCCTTTCAGACAATGCCTCGGAGAGCTCGACGTCAGTCGCACGTCCAAAGGCACCTGCGAGAACTCCTCGTGCCAACTCCAAGAAGGCAATAGAAGCAGCCGATCTCCAGAGACGAGAGAACTACGCACAACAATTGTTCACTGAACTCAATAATATTGTGTTTGGGGGCGCCCTCCCGCCGGATACTAGACTTCGATGGAGCAAGAGGTTGTTATCAACTGCTGGCAAAGCAAAGTTTCATAGGTATGTAGTTCAATTTAATTTATAGTATACGACTGCTGAATTCTTCGACAAGAACTAAAGAAGGTCTCCAAACAATTGAGATAGAATTGGCAGCAAAGATCTTGGACTGTGAAGGTGCGTCAGATTTAATGGGACTCGGGAATTGTAAACGTATAAATTCATTCACCCTTTCCATGTGTAATAGAAAGGATTAGGAACACGCTCTCGCATGAAATGTGTCATCTGGCAACATGGATCATCGACAATAATATGCAGGAGCAACACGGGAAACTCTTCAAAAGCTGGTAAGGGCATCAACCATAATCGTTCAAAAACGTTGCGATGCTTATTTTGAATAAAGGGCAGCGCTTGTGCAGAAGAAACGTCCTGATATCAAAGTTTCCGTCAGTCAGGGTTCGCCCGTGCTCGTTATCCCTGTTTCTCAGTCAGTTTTAGATCAGGCATAACTACGACATAACGCATCCATTTGAATGGAGTACGCATTGTCCGCCGTTCTTCTTGCGTTACTTGAGCTGATCGCGTCTTCCTACAGAGTGCGAGAAATGTTCGAAAATGTATGTCTTCTCATCTGCATGTTTTCAATCTTCTTATCAATTACCTGTACACGCAAAGTTACGGCAGGTTTAGCAATTCAATCAATCCAAATGAATGCGGTGGGTCTGAAGACTATTGTTGTTCAACCCAGTTACTCACTGTGTTGGTTCAGTCTGCGGGGATTGCAAAGAGGGCAAACTCATACCACAATTCACGTCCAAGCGCAAGCCCGACGCTCCCAAGCTCAGTCATATGGCGGCTGCCAAACCCAAAGGTGTATTTTCATGTCATTCTGTATTTCTCTGGTGGGCTGAAGCTAGTCAACACAGATTCCCCTTCAGCCAAACCGAGATCGATAGTGATAGAAGCTAATTCTGATTCTGACGACGGTTTATTGGAAAGGCTGGCGCAGACCATAGCCTCCACTTCCCTTGCATAGTCAACTTACACTTGTGCATGTGCATGCTTAGATGACTTCTAAGCCTAAACACTCGAAGATGTAATTTTAGGACGTAGCCTATTGGTTTCGAAAATACTATGTAAATACATCTAAATATATATTAAAATACAACCTAGAAGGTACAGACACAACTACAGATACAATTAATGGTATAAAGTGAAGATGATATTACATGAGCTTGCGAATACTGATAGGCATTTGGGGGCCTTGACTCCATTTGCCTTCGACATAAGGTCGAGTAATAATTGAGTTATATCTGCTGATTTTAACATCACCTGCGGGGCATAATTCGAACTGTGGAATTATGGTAGCAATGAAAGCTTTCATCTCTGCGATAGCAAACCGATGGCCTAGACATGACGAATGTCCGTAGCCAAAAGTCATCTGATTTCTGATACCAGGTTTGCTGTAATGGTGAGGACTCAGATCCTTCCACCTAATTGGGCTGATACACACGTGAAAAAATAGCTTCGATGTGAAGTGAGCCGCACTTACTTGAACTCCGCAGCATCTCTGCCCCATACATCTTCGCTGTGGTTGAATCCTTCGATCGGTATATGCACATATGTTCCTTTTCGAATGTAAATGCAATTGCTTGTACTATCTTGTGGATCTTGTGCTATCATTTCGCCATCTCGTGTGGTGATTGGGTTGAACACCGGTATAGCATCATCTTGCATAGCGACGCGGATGGTACTATGGACCGGAGGGCGGAGGCGTAAAGTTTCACGAACTACGAAATCAAGGAAGGGCATGTTTGCGATTTCTTGCCAACGTGCCTTAGTAGATGTGTCTGCAAAACCAGAATCCACGGAGACGTCTGACATGCACTCATCAAGGAGGTAGGGGGCCCCGCTAAGCTCTTTGCGTAGGCGCATTTGAATTTCAGGATGCGTCGAGAGGAAATATAAGCACCAGGAAATAGCGACAGAGACACTGTCTGATCCTGCCAGGAGGAAAGTTGAACATTGATCAAGTAGTTCTTGGTCAGACAGTCGGTCGTATCCATAAAGATTAGACGATTTGACTAGACACATAAGTAGGATTAGACTGAGATTTGAGATACTGACTCACTTAAAAGGGTAAGGAGATCTTGATCTTCTGTGTCATGGCCCGTAGCTTTGCTCAACGCTTTCTTCCTTGCGGCAACGATGGCCTTTCCGGCTTTCGCGATAATTTTCAGAGACTCGTTTGTTGTTCGGATATCAGCAGTTACCTGTTGAGCGGGTTGAAGATATTGATTTGGCAAGATGATATTCACACGCACCCATATTTTTCTCAGAATAGGAAAGTATAGCTCCAGTATTTTCCAAAGTCCCAACCCCTTATCAGCGACGTTGAACATCTTTCGATACGCGCAATATACCTCTTCCGACTGGTCCGTGAGCGAGTGAAAATTATAGCCAAATCCAGCAAGGCCAATAACATCAAAGGATGCTCGAGATATCCAGTGGGCAACATCCACAACGGCACTGGATATTTTTGGTGGGTATTGTGGGTGATTGGATACGCTAGGGCCATCTTCTTGATGAGGTTTGTCGTTTACAGCAATGATATCACTCCAAAGATCGCACACTTCCTCCGCTTTCCGGAAGAAAATCGCAGATGATTTCGTCAGCGAATGGGATCGGAAAGCAGGCGAAACAATTCTTCGTTGAAATGCATGCTCCTCGCCCTCCAAAGAAAAGATGCCTTTCCCAATGAGTTGGCTGAGAAAAGAGCGCGTTTGCCAGGGTTTTTTATAGAGCGATTCGTTGGCCAACACATGGGATATGACACAGAAGTCGAGTGACATCAGACGAAGGTCGTGCTGCACAAATAATGATCAGAATGTAGCACTGGACACTTGAGAGCAATAATACCCTGCCGAAGCCTTGGAATCTAAATGTTTTTCCAAACCGTGTGCGCCAATCCTTGAAAATAGCAGGGCTAACTTCTGGGCTGAAGAAAGTTACAAAAGGTTAGAGGTGCGCTGTTGAGATGAGGGCAGAGAAACGTACTCCATGACCTGCTGCAGATGGCTCTCGAGAAAGGTGCCGTCTGGGCCAGGAAGATGCCGCAGAGGATCTGATAGAGGCATGATGAATAGCATGTTGACGAACCACACGACGGCTCGTAGCAGGAGAATAACTGCGGCAACGAGACATGCCTGGGGGATGACGACGACGTAGTAGGAGACCATAGGGGATGGTGGATGAGTGGCACAGACCTGCAGTGTTTGTGAGCACGAATTAATAGAACTGCTAACAAGAACACCATCCCCATACGGATATCCCTTTCTTCCACTTCTGGGAGCAGGTTGGACCCACGATGAGGTAAGCATCTCCCATTGTTCTGTACTAGCGGAGTCCGAACCTTATGATAGTCCTGTATAGATTACATAACCCAACACCCGCTCATCGTTCGCGGAGGCGGCTAGTAATAGGTAGATATAGTTTTTCGGGCACAGTGAGTACCTACGCCTCCCCGCTCTCCAATTTTTTGAGTCCCGTTACGCAGACATCGATAATGACCCACGACGCCATCTGGTTCTCGCGCCCCCGCAAGTACGGAAAGGGAAGTCGTCAATGGTACGCAACACATTAGATATCGCAATACCCTACCCCTTATGCTTTCCTATCAGCCGGCTCTGTGCCCACCAGGCTGGTCTCATCCGAAAATACGGACTTGACCTGTGCAGGCAGTGCTTCCGTGAAAAGTCCGCTGCTATTGGCTTCGTCAAGGTAGGAAACACATCCAATTCTGCATTTCACCACTCACTTACATTTCCATTAGAACCGGTGAATAGCTCAGTAAATACCATCGCTTTTGTCTATGCTTTCCTCCAATATCACAGATTGCGGACAATCTATCTGATTTCTCCGCCATACTCTGTTACGCGCGCGAACCCAAAAAGCACCTTCCAATCATTACCTTGTGCATGCACGTTGAGACTCGAGAATGTGCCGATCTAGTCTATTGTTTTGCTAGTTCCATACCGAAGGTGTGCACATCATGTCCACTCAGCTTGTGTTTGAAGTCGGGGCCCACATAGAACTGGTATTGTTCTGTTGAAAATCTAAGATATTCTGACATAATGTTGGCCACCCTATATTTGTTACATGCGTGAACTTGTGCGACGCTCGCAATGCCTTAAAGCTGAAGTACGATTATTATGCAAACACCTGATCCTCTGACGTCAATTGATATACGTCCTTGCATAAAAGAATTAAGGTATATGCGGTGTTGCATCAAACTCGTATTCAACACTTCTTCCAAGGTGGGTTATGAGAAAGGGTTACGACGCGTTTCTCATGATATTTGTTGGATCAGGGTAATGTTATCTCCCTTGAGAAGTATACGCCCTGCAAACACAAGCAGAATATGAGTGGATGATCAAGCAGAATATTATGCAAGGGGCTCACCTAATTCTCTCTTCGGTTTCGCGTCTTTCACAAACATCTCGACAGCCTCGTCAATTACAAGGTTCATAAATTCGTCGAATCCCTGCAGAAAACGATTAGTTTATGAAACGAAAGGGATTCAACGATGGCAAATCCGCTAAATTGACCAAGGGTACGCACGATGATCCTTCCTTCAATGCGCATTTCGATATTATCATACAGCCAAATAACAACTTTGTTTTTCTGGAAGTATGTAATCAGCATGAAAAGCCGAAGAGACACAAGATGTAAAAGATACACACTTGTTGGAGATTTTTGAAAATAACATTCTGGAATGATCAAGTTAGTGAGATCATAAGGAGTAAGAATCTACGTACGATGGGCTGAACCATCACACGCTGTTGGCGTCCTGACATGATGAAGATATTAGTGGTACAAGATGGGGCAGGAGGTATGGTGATTGAGGTTAAGACGCGAATTACTCCAAGCTTCGCTGAACAACATTGGCAAGATTATAGGGTTAGGGTTATCGCAATGAACGCCACACGTGATGACAACTTGCTTGATCCTTAACGACTTTGTGTATTCCGGCGACGTGTCGCAACTACCACCATGGAGGTCAGGATATCTAAATTGACTCTGGTTCAGCTTGATACTAACTGTAGGGTACAGGTCTTTGCACCTGCAAACTCGTCAACCGCCGCGGCGGTTACTTTCATCACTTTCGTACAGGACCTCAAGAAGAAAACCAAAGCATGGGGCCCTATGATAGAACTCTGCGCAAACGGAGAAAAGACACTCGAACGATTCAGGTTTCAATTTCCTGAAGATTGGCTGTATAGCGACCAGCTTCGAGGAGAATGGAGTGCTTATAATGAAATCCTCAAGAGGAAGAACGACTCTATCCAGGAGCAATTGGGTAATTGCGTTTCGCCATATCATCCGTCTATCTTCTACTAAACTCTTGTGTGCCACATTATAGCTGGCCTGCAATTGAAGATTGTCGCGGAGGATAAGATAATAGAGAACAAGATCATTGAAATCCTACAAGAGTGGGAGCAAACGAGGCCAGTTCAGGGAAATATGCGCGCCGATACAGCAATGAACGCCATCAACGTGTTCGAGGGGAAACTCAACAGGGTACAAGAAGAGTACGACCTAGTTTGCCGCGCGAAAGAAGCTCTCGATCTCGAATTGACGCGTCATACACGTTTGGACCCTGTATTCGAAGAACTGAAGGATTTGAAGGCAGTCTGGACTGCACTCTCTGGCATATGGAGTCAGATCGGCGAACTGAGGGAGCTGTCGTGGGCTACAGTGCAACCAAGGAAATTGAGGCAACAAATTGATGCCCTATTAACGTCCACGAAGGATATGCCGACCAGGATGCGGCAGTACGCTGCCTTCGAATATGTGCAAGATATCTTACGTGGCCTCCTCAAGTCTAACGCCATCGTATCAGAACTAAAATCCGAGGCGTTGAAAGATCGTCATTGGAAACAACTGTTCAAGAATCTTAGGCTCCCATCTCAGATCAGCCTTCCTTAGTGCGTGGCATTGGCTTCTGACATACCCGTGACTCACATTTTCTCTAGTATGACTTTAGGACATGTCTATGATATGGACCTCAAGAAGAATGAGTCTTTAATCAAAGAAGTCATCATACAGGCCCAAGGAGAAGTAAGCTGCTATCCCCATTTCCATCTCACCCATTCTAATGTATGTTTATCAGATGGCGTTGGAAGAATATATCAAACAGGTGAAGGAGACCTGGACCAGCTATACGTTGGATTTAGTCAATTACCAGAATAAATGTCGGCTCATTAGGTTTGAAAACTTCTGTTCTGTGAATCAACAACGCAATAACATGTTTCAACTAGAGGTTGGGACGATCTGTTCAACAAGTGCAGCGAAAACCTGAATTCCCTCACTGCAATGAAGTTGTCGCCGTATTACAAAGGTACGTCTCGGTGGCTTCTAATACTCCTGCAATTGCTCAATAACTTGTTTTGCTAGTTTTTGAGGAAGAGGTGCTTAAATCTAGCTAAATTCAGAACATTTGCTAATGCGCGTTATTGACAGGCCGGCTCATGGGAAGAGAAATTGAACAGAATCCATGTTCTTTTCGGTATATATTCAAACACTTCATATATAACTCCTCCTTATCCCATTTATCCTAGATGTTTGGATCGATGTTCAGCGCCAGTGGGTCTACCTAGAAGGAATCTTTTCCGGTAGTGCCGATATTAAACACCTGCTTCCAGTGGAAAGTTCGCGTTTTCAGAA
This sequence comes from Pholiota microspora, assembly GCA_003314615.1. Taxonomy (NCBI): domain Eukaryota; kingdom Fungi; phylum Basidiomycota; class Agaricomycetes; order Agaricales; family Strophariaceae; genus Pholiota; species Pholiota microspora. The sequence continues at coordinate 73,990 of QFFD01000945.1, forward strand.
CATTAATTCTGAATTTTTAACTGTCATGAAGAGGGTTTACAAATCACCGTTTGTCCTCGATGTTCTAAACATACAGGGAATTCAGAAAAGCTTGGAGCGACTTGCGGATCTCCTGAACAAGATTCAGAAAGCCTTGGGAGAGTACCTAGAGCGCGAGCGATCCTCGTTCCCTCGATTCTACTTCGTAGGAGACGAAGATCTTCTCGAAATTATCGGAAACAGCAAAGATATTCTTCGCATCATGAAACATCTCAAGAAAATGTTCGCGGGTATCTCAACCGTCAGACTCGACGAAGATGTAAGCCAAATTCAAGGCATGGCATCCAGGGAAGGTGAAGAGGTGCCGTTTACGGAGCCAATCCTCCTCAAAGATTTCCCCAAAATCAACGACTGGCTAGCGAGGATCGAAACAATGATGCGGCTTTCTCTAGCGAACCTCCTCACCGATGCCGTAGTAGAATTACAATCGTTCTATGGCAAAGGTCCACTACAGGCCGATCAACTCATGTCATGGATGGAAAAATACCCCGCTCAACTCGTTTCACTCGCAATACAGGTTGCTTGGACAGCTTCAGTGGAAGCCGCGTTAGACGCAGGGGAAGTGCCCAAAGAGACATTAGAGGTCATTCATCAAGCTTTGGATCTGTTGGCCGACATTGTGCTCCAAGAATTGACACCCGTCATGCGTCGCAAATGCGAGCACCTTATCACAGAGCTCGTTCATCAACGCGATGTTCTCCGAACGCTCATCCAACAAGACGTGACTGATTCGAAGAACTTCGTCTGGTTATATCAAATGCGGTTCTACCTCGACAGAGCTATCGAAAATCCATTGGACCGACTTGCAATCAAGACTGCGGATGCTACGTTTCCGTATGGATGGGAATACCTAGGTGTACCTGACAGGCTGGTACAAACACCTCTCACGGACAGGGTGTACCTCACCTTAACGCAAGCCCTCGATAATCAATTAGGTGGGGCACCATTCGGACCTGCCGGAACTGGTGAGCGATCTTTTCTTTTACTTTGCAACATTTACCAAGAGCGAGCGTAATAGGTAAAACGGAATCTGTCAAAGCCTTGGGTGTCCAATTGGGGCGATTTGTACTGGTTTTTTGTTGTGACGAAACATTCGATTTCCAGGCAATGGGACGTATCTTCGTTGGTCTTTGTCAAGTTGGTGCATGGGGGTGTTTCGACGAGTTCAATAGACTCGAAGAACGTATTCTCAGTGCTGTGTCTCAGCAAGTACAAGCCATCCAGCAAGGTTTAGCTTCCCTTGTGAAGAATCCAAACACGGAAATTGAACTAGTTGGGAAAAACTTGAAGATCAACAAGAATATTGGCATCTTCATTACGACGAATCCAAATTATGCCGGTCGTTCTCAGCTTCCTCCCAATCTAACGAAACTTTTCAGACCGTAAGTGACGATATTCTTATACGGTGATTCATGCTGATGATTTTTCCAGTATGGCGATGACTCGCCCTGATCGTGAGCTGATTGCTCAAGTCATGCTCTTTTCTCAAGGTTTCCGAACTGCGGAATCCCTTGCCTCAAAGATTGTACCATTCTTCAACCTTTGCGACGAACAACTCTCGCCTCAGCCGCATTATGACTTCGGTCTGCGGGCCTTGAAGGCAGTCCTTGCAAGTGCTGGTATCTTGAAACGTGAACGTCTACAAGCCGCTCGGGCAAACGCTGATGGCGACAATGATGCTATCGGGCTTTCAGATAACATCTCCGAACAAATCATCCTTATTCAAAGTGTCACAGAAACTATTGTGCCCAAGCTTGTGGCAGACGATGTGCCATTACTAACAAGGTATGTCCCTCGGAAACTACGATATTTTATTACTGACACTAGATTTCTCAGCCTTCTCGCTGATGTCTTCCCTGGCGTCGATTATCTACCTGTCGATCTTGAAGCTTTACGAGAACAGATCCTCAAGGTGTGCGCCGAAAGGCGTTTGATCGACGGCGAGAAGTGGGTGTCAAAGATCCTCCAGCTTTACCAGATTCAGAAAATCCAGCACGGTTTAATGATGGTCGGTCCTTCGGGGAGTGGAAAGACCAACGCATGGCAGGTACTGTTGGCAGCTCTCGAACGCTTGGACAGTATCGAAGGCGTGTCATATGTCATTGACCCGAAGGCCATGCACAAGGACGCATTGTATGGTACATTGGATCAAACTACACGTGAATGGAAAGATGGTTTGTTCACTCATGTCCTAAGAAAAATTGTCGACGATGTTCGCGGAGAAAGCGGAAAGAGGCATTGGATCATATTCGACGGTGACGTCGATCCTGAGTGGGTCGAGAACTTGAATAGGTTCGTCTATATTGTTATTCTCAAGTGTCATCTCTGATCATATTCTAGTGTGCTCGATGACAACAAATTGTTAACGCTGCCCAACGGAGAGCGGCTAAATCTACCGCCCAATGTTCGCATTATGTTCGAGGTCGAGCACCTGAAATATGCCACCCTGGCCACTGTCAGTCGATGCGGAATGATTTGGTTCAGCGATGACGTCGTTGAACCAAGAATGGTCTACCGCAATTATCTTTCTACATTGTCATCTGTACCGTTGGATGCAGACGATGAGGATGCCGGAGATGTCATTGGTCGCCGAATTGATGCTTCTGCAGACACATCTGTAAATCTGGAAACTCAACAACAAATCGCGACTATCTTAGGGCGGTACTTCGCGAACGAAGACCTAGTGGACTCAGCACTGAACTTCGCTGAGTCGATTGAACATATCATGGATTTTACCGTCACTCGGGCACTCAATACTCTGTTCTCTCTCATCAACAAGACTGCACGAAACATCATAGAATACAACATGCAACATTCGGATTTCCCATTACCTCCAGAGCGGATCGAGCAATACGTCACCAAGCGCTTGCTTGTTAGCATTATTTGGGCATTCTCTGGCGATGCCAAACTCGATTTACGCGCGGACATGGGTGAATTTTTGCGGAAGCAAACCGGTATCGACCTACCGCACATGGGACCAGGAACATCCTTGATTGATTTTGACGTGCAGGTGGCCAATGGCGAATGGATTGCCTGGCAGTCTCGCGTGCCTGTTATTGAGATAGAAGCCCATGCTGTCACTGCTTCCGATGTTGTTGTGCCTACTATGGACACAGTTCGCCACGAAGAAGTGCTGTACTCATGGCTTTCGGAGCATAAGCCTCTCATGCTTTGCGGTCCTCCAGGCTCAGGTAAAACAATGACTTTGTTCAGTGCTCTTCGTAAACTTCCCGACATGGAAGTTGTTGGTCTGAATTTCTCAAGTGCAACGACTCCAGAACTCATTCTCAAGACATTTGAACAGTACTGCGAATATCGCAAGACACCCAATGGCGTTATTCTTGCCCCAGTTCAGATTGGGCGATGGCTTGTCGTCTTCTGCGATGAAATCAACTTGCCAGCAGCCGACAAATATGGAACCCAACGGGTCATCTCTTTCCTTCGTCAACTCGTTGAAAGTGGTGGATATTGGCGCTCTACCGACATGGCGTGGGTCAAGTTGGAACGAATTCAATTTGTGGGAGCTTGCAATCCGCCTACCGATCCTGGTCGAGTTCCACTCAGCCATCGGTTCTTGCGCCACGCACCTTTGGTCATGGTTGACTATCCTGGAGAGATATCACTGAAGCAAATTTACGGGACCTACAATCGCGCCCTACTCAAAGTCGTCCCCAACCTTCGCGCGTATGCGGAACCCCTTACAGACGCTATGGTGGCCTTCTACCTTGCATCTCAAAAGAGATTTACCACAGATGTACAAGCTCACTACGTATACAGTCCTCGTGAGTTGACTCGCTGGGTGAGAGGTATATATGAAGCAATCCGACCTCTGGAACTTCTGAATGTTGAGGGGCTTGTTCGCGTCTGGGCTCACGAAGCGCTCCGACTATTCCAGGATCGTTTGGTTTCCGAAGAAGAGAGAAACTGGACGGATGACGGAATTGATTCAGCCGCTATGGAACACTTCCCGACAATCAATCGTGAAGAAGCTCTGAATCGGCCAATTCTATATTCCAATTGGACTTCAAAGAACTACATCCCTGTCGATCGAGAGACGCTCAGAGAATACACCACGGCTCGTTTGCGTGTATTCTACGAAGAAGAACTCGATGTGCCTCTGGTTCTGTTCAATGATGTTCTCGACCATGTTCTTCGTATTGATCGTGTTTTCCGCCAAATCCAAGGTCATCTGCTTCTCATTGGTGTCAGTGGAAGTGGAAAGGTGATCTTGAGTACTATATTTGTGGTGGATTTACAGCTGACTTTTTTCTTTTTCCCTCTAGACAACATTGTCGCGTTTTGTGGCATGGATGAATGGTCTTAGCATCTTCCAGATCAAGGTCTCCAACAAATACACCGGCGAAGACTTCGACGATGACTTGAGGACCGTCCTTCGTCGCTCGGGCTGTAAAGGGGAAAAGATCTGTTTCATCATGGATGAGTCCAATGTCCTCGATTCTGGTTTCCTAGAACGGATGAATACCCTTCTTGCAAATGCTGAGGTTCCCGGTTTATTCGAGGGAGATGAACATGCGGCGTTGATGACTGCATGCAAAGAAGGATCGCAGCGCGATGGCCTGATGTTGGATTCTCCAGAGGAATTGTACAAATGGTTCACTCAACAGGTGGCCAAAAATCTTCACGTCGTATTCACGATGAATCCTCCAGAAAATGGTCTTGCTTCTCGGGCTGCCACCTCTCCTGCTTTATTCAATCGTTGTGTTCTGGATTGGTTTGGAGATTGGTCCGACCAAGCCTTCTATCAAGTTGGCATGGAGTTCACGCACACCCTCGACCTTGACCTACCCTCTTATAACCCACCAGCTCATTTCCCTATCGCATATAGGGCACTGTCATTGCCACCTCTCCATAGGACGGCGGTTATCAACGCCTTGGTGCATGTCCATATGACTTTGCATGCAATCAACCAAAGGCTTAGTCGCAGGCAGGGAAGGTACAATTATGTCACACCAAGGCATTATCTTGATTTGTGAGGATATTACTGCTATTCTCTTGCTCATTGTCATTGACTCTTTTTCCAGCATCAATCATTATGTCAGGTTGTATAGCGAGAAACGCGACGAGCTAGAGGAACAGCAGCGTCATTTGCACGTTGGTCTCGATAAACTCAAGGACACTGTCACTCAGGTCGAAGAACTACGGAAGAGTCTCGCAATCAAGCGATCACAGCTCGAAGCCAAAGACGCTGAAGCAAATGAGAAGCTCAAGCGCATGGTCGCTGACCAGCAGGAAGCAGAGCACAAAAAGTCGGCGTCAATCCAGATTCAGGCAGAATTGGCTGAACAAGATCATTACATCGAAGAACGACGAGCCGTCGTTATGGCCGACCTTGCAGAAGCCGAGCCTGCTGTTCTAGATGCCCAGGCTGCTGTCAGTAACATAAAAAAGCAGCACCTACAGGAAGTCAGAAGTATGGCCAATCCTCCTGAAGCCGTCAAACTCGCGATGGAATCTGTCTGTGCAATCCTTGGCCACAAGATTGATAGTTGGCGAACAGTACAAGGTATCATCCGTCGGGATGATTTCATTCAGCGTATCGTGCATTTCGACACGACTACGCAGATGACGAAGCCTCTTCGCGATATGATGAAAAAAGAATTTCTCAGTCGACCATCGTACAACTTCGAGACTGTGCAACGTGCCAGTAAAGCCTGTGGTCCCCTCGTCAAATGGGCCTTGGCCCAAGTTCGCTTCTCAGAGATTCTCGACAAAGTGGAGCCCCTTCGTAACGAAGTTCAATCTCTCGAGCAACAAGCAGAAACCACGAAAAAGCAAGCCAATGCCATGGTTCGGATGATTGCCGAACTCGAGTCCAAGATCGAGAAGTACAAAGAGGAGTATGCACGATTGATCAGCGAAACGCAAGCTATCAAGTCCGAAATGGAGCGAGTTCAAAGCAAAGTTGATCGTAGTATGAAATTGCTTGAGAGTTTGTCCTCAGAGCGAGTTCGTTGGGAATCCGGGAGTCGTACATTCGAAGACGAAATGAGCACCATCGTCGGCGATGTTTTATTGTCAGCGGCGTTCCTCGCCTATGGAGGATTCTTCGACCAACATTATCGTGAAGTCATGTGGCAGGAATGGTCGTCTCATCTAGCGGAGGCGAACATCAAGTTCAAGCCTGAGCTCTCATTCACCGAATATCTGTCCACAGCGGATGATCGACTTAGTTGGCAATCGAAGTCTCTGCCATCCGACAACTTGACCACTGAAAATGCCATCATGCTCAAGAGGTTCAACCGATACCCTCTTATTATCGATCCTACGGGTCAAGCAACTACCTTCCTCCTCAACGAATACAAGGAACGCAAAATCACTGTCACCAGCTTTTTGGACGAGTCTTTCCTCAAAGTATTGGAGAGCGCTCTTCGTTTCGGTAACCCATTGCTCATCCAAGACGTTGAACACCTCGATCCAATCCTGAATGCTGTTCTCAACAAAGAAATCAGGAGAACAGGTGGCCGAGTGCTCATCCGACTTGGCAGTCAAGACATCGATTTCTCTCCTTCCTTCACAATGTTCTTGTCCACACGCGATCCTTCAGTGGAATTCTCACCAGATATTTGCAGTCGAGTCACTTTCGTCAACTTCACGATGACCAGAAGCAGTCTGCAAAGTCAATCTTTAGATCAAGTTTTGAAGGTCGAACGCCCGGATACGGAACGCAAGCGAACAGATCTCATGAAAGTCCAAGGCGAATTCCGTCTTCGATTGCGTACCCTCGAGAAACTCCTGCTCCAAGCGCTCAATGAATCTCAAGGCAACATATTGGATGACGACAAAGTCATCGACACCTTGGAGACCCTCAAACGCGAAGCTGCGGAAATCACCAGGAAGGTTGAAGAAACTGATATCGTTATGCGCGAGGTCGAACAGGTCACAGCCGAATATCTACCCTTGGCCCAGGCTTGCAGTTCAGTCTTCTTCGTTCTAGAGCAACTGAACTTGATCAACCACTTCTACCAATTTTCCCTTCGCTTCTTCCTCGACATCTTCGACTATGTCCTCCATCACAATCCAAACCTAAAGAATGTCACAGACCATGGCCTTCGACGCGATATCCTCCTAAAGGACTTGTTCCTTGTAGTGTACAAAAGAACATCCCGGGCATTGCTCTACCGCGATCATTTAACACTGGCTATGCTTCTTGCCCAAGTGAAACTGAGGGGCCTCGAAGACATTGCGGACGAATTAGAGTTCCTTCTGGAATCTGGAGATGCAGCTTCTTCGGTCGCTGTTACGCAGGTTCAAGAGCATGCTGTACTGACGTCCGATCAGGTTGTTCGTCTGCAGAGCTTCTCGAAACATTCGCTCTTCAAATCGGTCGAAATGCACATTGGCGATCATGACACTGAGTGGATTCAATTTCTTCAGTCCACAACTCCTGAACGCGCCGCTCCAACGCCTTGGGAAGTCAGCACTCGTAAGTTTTGTTATTCTCCCCCGCATTGTACTAGAATTATGCTCACATTGAATCGTATTTCCAGCCGCTCTCGAAGCTATTCGCAAACTGCTTATCGTTAAATGCTTCAGGCCAGATAGGCTTCTTCAATCCACAGCTCTCTTCGTCAAGACCGTTTTCGAGACAGATATATCCACCGAAGCTACATACGATCTCAACGCTCTGGTAGCAGACGAGGTTAATGCTTCTACGCCCGTAGCACTTATCTCCGTGCCTGGATACGATGCTAGTTATCGCGTCGAAAACCTTGTCAAGAACACAGGGGCGCGCTCGACATCTGTCGCCATGGGCTCGCAGGAGGGCTTTACGCTGGCTGATCAAGCCATTGCAGCAGCCGCGCGTCAGGGAACCTGGGTGCTCCTCAAGAACGTACATTTAGCGCCTTCCTGGCTAGGCCAACTGGAGAAGAAGATGCAAACTCTAAACCCGCACCGAAGCTTCCGCCTCTTCTTGACCATGGAGGCCAATCCCTCCATCCCGGTGAACATCCTGCGCCAATCGCGATTGTTAATGAACGAGCCGCCCCCGGGCATCAAGGCAAATCTGTTGGATTCTTTGCAGAGCATTTCGCCCCAGCGTCTGGCGCAGGGCCCCGCAGAGAAGGCGCGTCTGTATTTCCTGCTGGCATGGTTCCATGCGATTGTGCAAGAGCGTCTGCGCTACGTGCCGCTTGGGTGGAGCAAATCATACGATTTCAACGATTCGGATATGGCGTCTGCGTTCGGTACCATCGATACCTGGCTGGCCTCTGTTTCACGGGGCAAAGCCAATATCGACCCGGCGCATATTCCGTGGGACGCGCTCCGCACGTTGGTCAAGCAATCTGTGTATGGTGGTCGTGTCGACAGCGACTTTGACCAGCGGATCCTCGACTCATTCGTGGACAATCTTTTCACCCCCAAAGCATACAACGTCGACTTCGACTTGGTTCCTAGTCTATCTAGTGCGACGAGCCAGATGTTGGCCGCACCAGAAGGCACGAAGATGGAACACTTCCTCACCTGGGTACACGCGCTCCCCGAGCGCGAGCCCCCATCCTGGCTAAGCCTTCCCCCCACAGCCGAGCGTGTCATCGCCGTTGCCCAAGGTACGCAGCGGTCCCTCTCACTGATCTCGTTTTATGGGGTATACGCATGCTGATCGTCTGTCCAACTTCATTAATTTTACAGGTAATGAGCTGCTGGGTAAACTACGGAAAATGCGGATGCTGGCGGACGATGATGATGAGGTTGCGGTGCAGACGACTGCCAAGTCGCAGACGTCGCAGCAGCCGGCGTGGATGCGGTCGTTGCTCGAGCGGTGTCGTGAATGGTTGACGCAACTGCCAGCTGTATGTTTTTTATTCATTTGTTTCGTTACAGAGGAATCGTTTGACTGACGCCTGTTTCTAGACATTTAACACCCTACCTCAGCAAGCCGCAGAACATCAAGATCCCCTCTACCGTCTCTTTGCGCGCGAGGGAGAAATTGGTCGCAAACTCCTGCGCCACGTCCGCAAGGACCTCGAGGACGTCACCAACGTATGCATCGGCGAGTTCAAACAGACGAACCACCTCAGAACATTAATGAGCGCGCTCACTAAAGGTGCGCATACATCCACTTTGCATTCCCTTTTCAACAATTATCTGACTTTGTATTGATGCAGGCACGATCCCCGACCACTGGCGCCGGTACAAAGTCAAGAGGTCAATGGCCGTCTCCGCATGGATCGTCGATTTCGGCCGGCGGCTCGCGCAGCTCGGGAATATCGCGTCGCTCGATAACCTCAGTAACACGGAGGTGTGGCTCGGCGGATTGTTCTTCCCTGAGGCCTATATCACGGCAACGCGCCAGGCCGTCGCGCACCGCAAGAAGTGGAGTCTGGAGACGCTGTACCTGAGGCTTGACCTAGAGCGCGTGAATGACCCTGAGGCGTTTGTGGTTGATGGTACGTTTCTTACCCTAGATATTTTTTGTTATACATATACTGACTGATGTGTTTGTACTCAGGCTTGGTTCTGGAGGGCGCATCGTGGACAGACGGGCACCTCGTGCTGAACGACGGCGACTCAGTGCGCCTGAGTTCCTCGCAGGTCCGGTGGGTACAGGCGGAGGAAAACTCGGAGCGCGGGCTCGTGAACCTCCCTGTATACCTCAATGGCGATCGCAGCGACGTGCTCTTCACCGTGGACCTCCCCTTCGACAGCGCGGCGGGCCCGTTAGTAGCGACACGCGCTGTGTGCATGACCGCTGGGCCCTAGATTTCTTGCATCTTTGCCCTTTGTATCTTCGATTTCTTTTCACGTACGTTTCTTGCAAGTTTGGAGTCGCCTACGCGCGACACGGAGGACAAGACTGATTAGATAGATACTTTACCTATATTTTTCCGTATACCATGACACATATTCCCTCGTAATGCTAACGCGTAATTCATGAATCTATTATGTTTTCTTGAGGCGGACGGAGCAAGACTTCAAGTGCATTACTTCACGCGGCCTCGAGTCGTTTGACAGAAGTGTACCTTACATTTACTCTTGCTACTTTTCGGTGACAACGCAGCCGCCAGCGACCTGGAGGACCTTCCAGTCGATCTCGATACCGAAGCCTTTGAAGATCGTGCGTGCGTCTTCTGCGATGGCCTCATAGCCGCCGGTGGCGAGCGCAAGGATGGTAGGCCCCGCACCGGAGAGACAGATACCGAGCAGGCCAGGATGGGTCGCGGGTGTGATAGATGTCGTCACCTCTGGCAGACCAGGGATCTAAAAATGAGCGTCAGTGGGCCCTGGACGGAAAAAAAAAGGGGGGGGGGACATACG
>QFFD01000947.1:0-20143 GCA_003314615.1 Pholiota microspora
ATATCCACCACTACCGTAGCCCTTGCTCACTAGCAGATTCCGATACAGTAACGTTTTCCACCGTCTGTACCGGTGTTGCAGCCGCCGCACTCAGCACAGCACTAATGCTGGCCGGCGGCTCTAATGTCGTCGGGCTAGTCTCGGGACTCATCCCGTTAAACAGCGGAGAGCCCTCGGGGTCCCCAAATTGCTCCCGCACTGGCATAGGAGAGTTGGGAAACGGCGACGGACTAACATCCGCCGGCCGCGCAGTCGTTGGCGTCGCGACCGAAAACCGCGCAGCCCTCGAGGATAAGAACGAGCCCAAACCCGCGCCCCACCCTGATAAAGGTTTCAGCGGGCTCGGCGCAGCCATGGAGGTAGGATTTGGGCTCGTGGGTGAATTCCCGGGTAGGGAGTTGGTGCTGGTGAGCGAGAACGGACGCAGGTTCTTTCTAGGCGCATAATCGCTCTGCCTCGCAGTCTGCGGGGTGTCTTCAAAATCCGCTTTGGTCACTTCGATGGGCGGGGTGCTTGCGCGTGATGATGACTTCGCGCGGCCGTCGCTCCCATCTAAAGCGGAGGCGGCGGGGCTCATTGCAGGGGCACTGCGCTGCGCCCATCTGCCGCGCACGCCTTCCACCGCCTTGAAGAAATTTGTAGATCCAACTGTTAATGTCCGAGCAACGGCTTCCCGAGCAGGCGCCAATTGCTGTTCCAGCTTCAGGTCTTGAATGCCTTCTTGGAGACGCAGACCGATATCTGACACAACTGATGGTTTCTCGTTGCACGGATGCCTAGGGTTCTCTCTTTAGTGAATGTAAGGACTATAGTGAAGCAAACAATTTTACCGTGGTTCCACAATGTCAAAAAGTAGAGGATCCGTCGTTCGATCCCAGACTTCGTACGCATTCGTTTTCTTGAACTCCGCAATCCACAGAGGATTGAAATCTTCAGTCGAACTTGGGTGCCCACCTGAGCCCCCAGCAATCAGCACCCCGCTGTTTTCCCCCTTCGTTATGAAGTCCCGGTATTTGACAGAAGAAAGCGCTGCTTGGATATATTCCTCAAACTATGAATAAAAATGAACAAAGTAGCTGAGTTGAAAATCTGGAGATGACTTTACCTTTGATCTTAGATAATCATCGCTCCCTTTGAACTGTTGCATTCCGTTAGGACTTCCACTAGCCTCCGCCGTCCAGCTTTCGTTCACATCGGTCAGAATATCATCCATCCATTTCCGATCAGCAGGAGTCAATCCCGCTGAACGTTCTAATTTCGGGTCTCTAAAATCGAAGACACCTGTATCGGTCTGCACACCCTCATCAATACTAGGCGTCGATTGGATGGCAAAAGCGGAGTACATACATTGACGAGGAGATCAACCTCGCTCTGTTGCGTGATAATAGAATTCGTGCACCCGCAGAGCCAGCTCGGGGTGTTTTTAATCATGTCGATTTGTTGCAAGGGTAAATATGGTTGGAAAAATGAGTCCTAGAAGACTACATGAGGTTGAGAGTTGTGGTGGAATTTATGGGGCACATACCTTGCCGAAAATATCAAGAGGGAGTCCCATGAAGGCCATCATGCTCTTCTGGTCAGAGGTCTTCAAGGAAGTAGGTCTTGATAGCGTAGGCGCACGCGCTGCAAGAGGGGGAGATCCACAGTCGTCCAGGGTTTGCAACATACCTATACAATGGATTACAACAAGCGCTAAGATACCTATGAAAAACAAGACGCACCGGGAAGCAAAGATATAAGAGAATATTGATATGTGCAGAGTTTTTCCACAGGATATCCATAGAACATGATCTAGTGGAAATCAGTGTAGCACTTCATATTGCAATGGAATGGCACACACCCTTTTTTGAAGCATTAAGGCTTTGACGAGAACAAGGGTCTTCTGTCGGAATGTGTGCACCAAGTCACGACTAATTTGAGGCATCAATGAATGGCAGTGAGATCACACTAGCGTCAGATACACACATGCTGGTGCCCATATATAGCCCGCTCTCGGTGAGCTGTGTCCGCAATGACCGTTCCAATGATTCTGCGAAGTCATCCAGAATGCTGGCGTCCGTGAAATCTCGCTGAAGGAATAGCGCGGTCGTCACGACACGCAGCTTATCCCGTATGGGTCCAAACACCGGCTTCGATGCCAGCACAACGACCGCCTTCTGCACCGTTGATCTCGTCACGTCTGGGCCCTTGACCAGCAGAGATGCGGCGGCTATCTGCTGATTACATGAGATGCCAAATATTGTGGTGGGGTTGGGTCCTGGCTTGACAAGGTGGAAATACGAGTAATCTTCTGCGCTCTGTCCGGGTCATTCTCAAGTTGTGTGGAGCCTGTAGAGAATAGACATACCAGATGAGCGCCGTCCGGAAGTGCTAAAAATGGAAGGATGTGCGCTACTTCGTCGTTCTCGAATATGTCTCCTCTTGAGTATTCGATGCGAGGTCCGACCTAGGCATATTCAATTCACTGTTAGTCTCCATGACAAAAGGTAGACTCACTAGATGGTTAAAATCCACTAAAGCAACTCCAAGGACTAGTGGGTCTGTCGTTGGATTGATCAGCAACGACTCCGGGCGTGCCTTTCGTGAGGAAGTAGAAGTAAAGGACGTTATCGAGACCGCGTCGTCTCTGTTCGGAGGGCTTGGTGGATAAGTGGCTGGCTTGAAATCCTGCGCCTCATCAATCACTGACGGTGTCGCTGATGAGTTTGGTGTCTCCCTGAGTGCTGCGTGGTCGAGCCCCTCAACATCTGAAAAGTCTGTAAATGTATTCGACACCCTATGAGATCCAGAATCCGAGCTCTGCGTGATGAACGAGTGGCGGGGGTCGGTCAAGACTGAATTGCGTCGCGACGCAGGTGGCGACGAGAGAGATATTGAGCGTTGCGAGGCGGTATCAGCATCGTCGTCGTCTGACTCTCTAGTGAACTCTTTGTTGGAGGGAGTCGGGGATGGTGGGGGAAGTTGAGTCATGATGGAGGTGGTCGCAAGAGCTAAGCAAAACAAGTTGTGAAGCTTTCGCGATCTGCAAAGTGGCCCGCTGAAGTCAAATTCCCACGACTGCGCTTGCAGTTCTGGCAGATGCGGCGCACCGGTCATCGGAGTAAGTAGTACCTTCACAGTTCACTGGCAGATCATCACGTTGTATCGGACAGGAAGAGCGTAGCAACTAGCGGCACTTAAATCATCGAAATGGGAAGAAAAGGTGTCACTTACAAGTAGATCTAGTCACAAACATGTTAGTTTAAACGGTTCTCGTTCGTTTAAAGCGGGTGGAACAGGGACCCTCGCAAATGCCCAAGGTCCCATAAATTTGTTCGTACTCCTTATATACTCAACAAGACTATATACGATGTGAAATGAGGAAGGGGAAATTTTTTTACTGCATGCTGAGTGTCAATGGATCAGCGAGTAGGGGCGCCTATTTTGGGAGCCCCTGTCTAAGAGCTTGGGCCGCTCAGTGCCTACATATTTAATTATCTATCTGCACGCCCCGTTTACACTCTCCAAACTGAATGATGCACAACATAAATACACACAATATTTAGCCGAGATATAGAGAATACATAGTCATGAACGTCGTGCATTTCGTCACGGTGTACTACAAACAGTCTAATCAGAAAGATATATAATTACATCGAAATAAAAACAGTGCATTTGTCTAGAGCTCATGAAGGTTGAGAGAGTTCATGGCATAGTGTAGAAATATACAGTTAGGGAGAGTATAGTACAGCACAGAAAGAAAAAAGAGTGATACTTTAGAGGCGATTCACAGTAAGAATGGCAACGCGCCCATCCTGCGCGATGCCATGATTGACGCCTGTCATTAAAGCATGTCAGTCACTTCGAGGTTAGAGTAGAACTGAGATCCAACGTACCTTTCCTGCCTTCTTCAAGGAGATCATTGCGCCACGCAAGATCTGCTTTCCACCACATACCCTTCCACTTTCTGCCCTCAACAGCTCGGTCGACGAACCAGTCGCGTCCGAGGTTGTATCCATTAGGCACGATAGCATGATTCCTGCTCGAATCGTGCTCTTTAGATGCACTGAATGGATGAAGTGTCATTAAATTTACGCCGCCCCGTGATAGTAGAAAATTGACGCACCCAATGAACCAAGCACCGCTATTTGCTGTCGTCCCATTCTGCTTCCATGCACGGAAATGGTGTCCGCCTGCCAAGCTCTCCCAGCACGTACCCCACACGGGGAAGTAATACTGTCTTGCAAGGAACAACTCAGTAGTCCTGCCATTCCCGTCGCCCAGGTTTGCATCGTGCAGGTGCCCTGCGTGCAGACCTAAACATTCTCCAGAATACCCTAAAGATCTAGGGTAGCAGTTTTAATTATTTCAGGGCACGGTAAGAACCTGTTCTCCGACGTACTGGGCGTAATTGTGGAAACCCTCGTCGGTAAGAACATATGGATCCGAGGCGCCGGAGATGATGACGTTGAGAGGCTCGCCGTACTTCTTCGTCGTGAACTGAAAGTTCCGGGTTCATCGGTGAGCGCCCCATCTTACATCTTACTCAGTGCATCCACTGGAGCGTACTCACATCGAGCAAACGTCCACCATTAGCGCGCGGGTCAAACCACCCCACCATCTCCCCAGCCGTGGGATCGTTACTGGGCGTCGACTTGACGGAGACATGGTCATTTGAAATGTCTGGCTGGTCTGGCAACAGAAATGTCAGAAACGCGGGCACCGTCAGTCCAAGGTCGAGAGGCAGGTAATCTATGGGCGAGGCCACAGTCGCCGTGAGGAGCCAGCACAGAACGAGGGCGCGAAACATCGCTTTATGGGTGGCTTCCATGCGCTAGTTTGGGTGGTGGTGGTTAGATGATAAGAGTGGAATGGAGCAGGCAGGCTATCATATCAGAATACGGCGACGACGGTGCCATGGCAGGCATTCCCCGCCAATTGCAATAACGTTTCAGTGGCACGCTTTCGCCGGAATTGGAACTTGCCGCATCGGGCTCCTTCCGCTCTTCATCCTTGCCAGGCGCATAACCTCTGACCACAAGCTCTGACCTTTTTCTGAGCTCAACCTTGAGCTTGAGGTTACGAGCCCTGACTTCTCACTAGGCAAGGGTATAAATGAGCGTGGTAACACGCAACCTGATCGTGCACTGGTAAGGCTGCGGAATGGAAATAACTTGCGCTCCTCCGAGGGGAAGGAAGCAATAATGTGTACCGTTCGACCCGTTTAAATTCATATCGAGTCATCGTGTCCCATAAGCTCGGGTTATTGAACTGGAAGGTATGGCGCTCGCATTTTTGAAGGCAGTAAAATTAACCTAGTACTTACTATGTTATAACTTGGATTTCTGACTTGTTTCTGCCCGAAGAATCACACTGTTGTGATTTTTGGCCGTGTATACATTGTATCTACTGAAAAGTTCAGAGAAGATACATAGGCGAGCGCCGACTCTGGCGCTTCGAGCGCTTCAGCCTAACAGGGGCTTCCCCAAAATAGACGCCGATACTCTTGCTCAATCCTACATACTTTTCGGAACATATCCTCCAAAGTGACTCGCATTTTAAATCTGAGAACTTGCTGCAGCTCTGAGAACGATTTTGCGGAATATTGTAGCGTTTTTCCTTAGCCCCGGTGAAAGTCCAGCTTGAAGTGCTATATTTACCGGCCCGGTTATATTTGTACATGCTTGAATCCAAAGCCGACCAATTTTTTGGTGTGTACCGCGCGGTAAAGACTTCGAAGAAATTAACATTCCACTGGCAATTCTTGGAGTCACATCACCCCGTCCGTTTTGTTAATAGGCCCTCAATTAACACTACAAAATGGCTAGGTCTTCAGCGGTCATCAAGAAAAGAGTGTCCACGCACACCAAGCCCAAGATGAACGCAAAGAACTCTGTAAAAGCGGCTAGCAAATCAAAAGCTGCTCCAGCACCTGTAGATGAAGAAGAGGACGAGGAAGAGGATGAAGAAGGTTGGGAAGATGACGATGACGATGACGATGAGGACGAGGAAGATGAGGGCGTCGACGAAGAAGGCATGGCGCGACTAATGAAACTACTTGGAGACGATGGGCTGGACGAGGTTGGCCAGGCGCAACTTGATGCATTAGCTGGTGATGAAGATGAAGATGAAGAAGGTGAAGATGAAGGTGTGAGTGCAGAGGAAGACGAAGACGAAGACGATGAGGACGAAGATGTAGAAGCACTCAGCGGGGACGAGGTCGAGGAAAGTGATGAAGAAGGTGTTGGAATGGACGAAGATGAGGATGATGATGAGAACGCTATTCCTCTGGACGAAGCAGAATCTGTAGATGAAGATACAGTTCCACGTCAAAAAGTCGAAATCGACAACAAAGTGCGTGTTCACGTTCTATGTTCATTATATGTTTTTCTCAAAACGGTTCTCAACGTTTACAGGTTGCTCTTGATCAAATTCTAGAAACTATCAAACTTGACTCATCATTACCATGGACAGAGACACTTGTCCTCTCATATCCTCACACAATAGACGTTAACGTCGACGATGACCTCAAGCGCGAACTAGCATTGTATGTATCTCTTCCTGATACTTTCCACTCTACTCATACTTATAAACAATTAGCTATAAGCAAGCCCTACATTCTGCCGACGAGGCCCGCACAAAAGCAGAGAAACTTCACTTTCCATTCACTCGACCTGCGGACTACTTCGCCGAGATGATCAAAAGCGACGCGCACATGGAGCGTATCCGCGTGCGGCTCCTTGACGAGTCAGCTGGTATCAAGAAGAGCGAGAACAAGCGGAAAGAGCGCGAAGGAAAGAAGTTTGGCAAGCAGGTGCAGGTTGAAAAGATCAAAGAGCGCGAAAAGTCTAAAAAGGAGATGGAGGAGAGACTGAAAGGCCTCAAGCGGAGTACGTCCTCTTTACCTCCATATTCTTTATATGAGAGCTAACTTCTAGGATAGAAAGAAAGGATGTCTTGGACGCTCCTCAAGGAGGCGGTGGCGACGACGACTTTGATATCCAAGTGGAGGACGCCATCGCAGACAGACCTGCGAAGCGCGGTAAGGCCTCTAACGGCAGGGGCCTCCCCAGAGACGCACGCGACAAGAAATACGGATTTGGCGGAGCCACACGGCACTCGAAGTCAAATACAAGGGAATCAACGGATGACTTTGGTCCTGGACGAGGGCGGGGACGAGGTGGTTCGCGAGGTGGAGGTAGAGGAGGTAGGGGCGGTGGCAGGGGTGGATTTGGTGGTGGTAGAGGTGGCTCAGGCGGTGGTAGAAGTGGAGCGAGCGGCAGCAGAGGTGGTGCAAGTGGTGGCAGAGGCGGCGCGGCTCGTGGAGGTGCAAAAAGACTCGGCAAGTCAAGAAGAAAGTAGTACGTTCAATATATTCTCGTCCATTCACGGTCAACACGAATACCCAGTCTTCGACTACTTACTCCTACATACTATCGCTGATTGCACAGGGCGTTTCGTCACAAATCCACAGAGTCCATTTCGGTACGCTACATTGTCCTCATCAATCGGAAACCTAGTTTGTGGTGGCATCGGTGAACTTGGTCGTTGCAATTCCAACGCGACCGCCGGTGGTGTCGAAGACGCTGTAGAAGCGCTGCAACCACGCAAAGCCATCTATATCTCTGTTAGACTTCTATCATGCCAAATATTTTGTGAAACACGTACTGATGAAATCAAGACCAGAGCCACTGTCGCTTCCCAAATCCGAAACAACCAAATAATTCTTGCCCTCTTGACCACCAATAACATCGTTGAGAGCACGAGGCCAGAGTTGGGCATTAGCCGTGAATTCGAAGGTGGTCTATAATCGAGATAGTCAAGATTGTGGCAGGCATACTGGTACTAAAAAAAAAACTTACACTACCAATGGTGAAGAACAAACTTTCCATGTTCTCCAATTGGGTATCAGTGACGGTCAAGAGACCCGTGGTCCTAGAAAAGCGTCAGACAGGAACAATAAGCACTGCAACGTAGCAAAAACGAACCTGTCCAACTTCGCTCCTGTAGCCTTCTGATATTTGTTGAAAGCATCAGTTGCAATGAGCAAGAGGGTGGTACCAGTGTCAACAATTCCAGCGGATTTCAAAAGAGGAGAACCGGACGACCCGTAGGTGACCGTCTGGTCAATTCCCCAGTATTGACTGGCTGGAGATGTTTCGGTGATGGAGGTGTAGGTGATTTCGCCAGTGAAACTGCGGATATCAAAAAATGAGTATCTCTATATTTTGATGGCTGCAGAACACATACCGAGTGCTGTCCGTGGAACCAAAGCTCAATTCTCCGTTGACCTGTCCTTCGGAGTTAGTGGGATTGAAGGAAATGGCGAGAGATTCGGTCGGAATGGTCTTCTGGCTGAACAAGTTGTCCATCACGGTGGGCACAGCGGTAGTGCCAGATACAGTGCCTAGGAATTCGTCAAAAATGCAAGGCGATTCTACACGGATAGACACACCTTCAGTGAGATCGACGGGACCAATGCTATATCATATTTTGAGAACTGCAGAGTTTGAGCCGTGGTATGAATACTCACCCGAGAATTCCATCGACATCACTGAATCCGATGGCGTTGGAAGCTACACCAATAGATTGATTCTGGATTATAAGATTGCCGCCCAAGCTGACTTGGTCAGTGACTAAGAAGGCACCCATAGATTTAGCGCCTGTGTCATGCACATATTTTCAGAACTTACATTCAGTTCCAGAAAAGGACCCAGATCCATAAGTGACGTTCTAAGGCGATAGCTATCTTCAGCGTCTAATGTGGATATAAATAATATCCTCAACGTACCACTTGTTTGCGGGTGCTTCGACTTGTAGACGTAGACTTGAATTCTTTATCTGCGCCTACCCAACTGTTTTCCTGTTCAGTAAACAGAACAAACCAAGAGCTGATAATTCACATACGTGTTGGAACTTCCTATGTAACCCAGGCAATTGTTAGAACCGTCCTTATTTTCGACTAAAAATGCTAAATACCCGTGTCAATCAACAGCGTGAAGTCTGTCGCAGGGCTTCCAATGCCTATGGAGAGCGTATATGTGACACCTATGGGCGGAGTGAGTTGAGACACGTCGAGAAGAAAACGTTTTACAAACCAGCGTCAGTCACATCGATGGACTCGGCTGCACTCTCTGGGTCACCAGCAGGTGGCACTGGGGCGGGAGCTGGAGTGGGATCGCTTGGCTCTGGGTCACTTGGGTCGCCTCCCTCAGGGTGCTTGTGCTTGTGATGACGGCTACGGCGACGGTGTTCCTCCATATCGGCATTGGGCCCGTGTGGGTGCAACCCTTGGAGCAACTTCGCTGCGCGAGCCTGATCATGGGCAAGGAGCTTCTTCGCGCCATGCTTAATGTGTGTATTGAACGCAAGGTGGTGGACGACGACGTGATGAGGCATATTCGTGTAAGTCAGTGGAGTAAAGATGAAGTTGATGGTTTGTTGGGAAGGATATGGGGCCAGAGTTGGTCGACTTTATAGGGTTTTTGAGGTGTTGGATTCCTGGGTGAATTTCGAGGGTGGCTATATTCAGCAGGTCGTCATCATGGTAGCCCATAGGGTATATTTAGGAGGCTGATTGTAAGAACACAATGGAAGTCGGTCACAGTGTCATGGCGAACTGTGCTAGTATTCGGTCCTAGTCAGCACGCGCAGCCCACGGTCAGAGTGCCAGTGTACAACACAGCCCAGATAGCTGAGCTTCACTGCCTGAGTAAACGTGTAGAAGGCCAACAGAGCGCCTTGTGCAGCTATTTTCTGATATGGACGTCCTATTCATAGGATTGAAAAGGATAATAATAGATAGCATGTGTCTGCGCCTGTCCGTCCAGAGTTGTCTGTGTTGAAGCCAAGGTTCAGTTACAAGAAGCGATGTCCCATATAAGGACTGCAATCAAAGGTTGATAGCAAAAAAAGCATCCGCGATGCGTCACTGCCTTGTATTATGACGATGAATACACCAGCCTGAAAATGCCAATATCGTAGGAATTCCACAGCTTCAGCATATTATCCGGTAGAACGTGTGTGTCAAGAGGAGGAAGCGGGTAGACAGTGTTTTGTGGTACATTTCGTCGCCTGATAAACCTCGAAACAAGAATAACAGTCCGTGAGCACAGAATCTGCGGACGAAAGGCTGCGCCGAACATTAAGAGAACGCGTGATATGCTAACTTGGATAGTAAAAGCCCATGACGCAAATATTTCCAATGTCGCGTAGATAAGGTCGGATAACCTTTTGCTCATAAGTATCAGAAGCCATATCATTATGTTTTGCAAGAAAGGAGTCAACATGTGACGCCAAAGTATGACTGGAATACCGGTGGGAGAACTTCGAGTTCATAACATGTAGAAAGGAACCAGTCATATGAGCTTGAGCTAATAGCCATCGGAATGACCAAGAGATGTTTCTGTAATCGGCATCGCTCTCCAATATACTCCGAGCAGAGAAAAGCTGAACCGCACTTGGATTTCCCTCCAACAATCGTCATAAAGGAAGCAGAGTGTGACACTAAATTAGAACCCAGGACAGCCTCCATTTTCGACCACATGGTCTGATGGGATGTAATTCTGTAAACTGTGCGAGATGCCAGTTCTATTCTCTGCTTCGCAGCTTTCGGCACCGTAGCAAGACATAAGATGTGGGGAACGGCATCGGTGAAGCAGTCATGGTGTCACTTATACAGGCTTGTGTAGCGACGTCTCTGGGTAGTGGCTGAGGCCGGGGGCATCTAGAACTGCTTCAAAGGGAGCTATAAAGTGGTTCGCCTTTCGGTAGCGATCTGGGTGATAGAGGAAAGTCGGGTAAGCCCATGTCGATGCCAATGCGCGAAAAAGCCATATACAAGAAGAGGTCGAGCCGATGAGCCTATCTCCTGCTGTCACGTCGATTCCAGAAGTAGCTTTTGCCGATATTAGTCACAGTCATGTCTCGGGTGCTCCAAGAAAAGCTCTACGAAACAGGAAGTTGCTGTTGAATGTTGCGTTGCGCGGAGGTGCGCAGGTCATCTTTCAGAGGCCGGAAAGTCCCGCAGCAAGTTGAAAATTCACACGCCTCTTGTGTCCTTAGTATATATTACATTATAATCTGATTTTCGCTTTTTATTCTCACACCAAAAGCTCAAAAGGGGAAATAAGTGCAAAAGTAGATTGTCTCCTGACCTTTACATAGAGTTCAGTTCCACCAAGGATGCAACCACTGACTAGTCGTAATCGAAGCTTGTATCACATAGTAAATAAAATAGCAACCCAGATAAGTATACCGTAGTAGGAGACGGACAAACTATCGAAGATATACAATAAGACAATGTTTCAGGTTCAGAAAGGGAGAGTCACTATGGCTTTGAACTCGTCAAAATTGACGCGCCCACCGAGTGTCTCTTCGTCAATAGCAGGAGGGAGCGGCTGTCCAGTCCTCAAGGCACGTTTGCGAGCATTTATAGTGCTAGTTTGGATGGACATGGCCGTGTGGAACATCGAATGCAGACTTGAGAGGATGTTAAAGAGGCAATCATGTTCACCAACAAGATCAGGAAACGCAGCTCCTATGAATTCGTACTTGGCCCGCCTCTGTTCTTCTTGTTCGAAAGTGGTACACTTTCGGAAGGGACTCAGCTTATTTCCCGTAACGAGGATAGTAAGGACATAGAACATCGACTCGAGGTCGTGTCGGTAGCAATGCAGCATTGGCTGTTCTTCGAGCAGATCGATGGCCATGAAGGGCAACGTCCCTGTTCGGTGTTGCGAACTATGATCAAGGCCCCTTTTATTTAGCAGGACCAAATCGTAGTCGCTGAGCACCCCATACACTTTGCCACCCTTTCGACGGAACATCATGTTGTTGAGACTCACGTCTTTGTGCATAACGCCCGCCGTCTCGTAGAGCCATTGGTAGCCTGAGGAGATGATGAATGGGACGAAGAAAACAAAGAGTTACGTGATTACATTTGAAGATATCTGTGAATGCTTTCATCAGATCTTTGGGGCCCTTTAGTTCCTCGATAAGGTGCTGCTCCGTCATAACTAGAACCGTTAGAACGCGCTCCTCAAAAGGTTTTTTTTCATCTTCTTTGAAGGCTTTGGATAGACGAGCGTGCAGGCCATCGACTTCTGGTTCAATAACTTCGAAATGAAGAACTTCGGGGATGTGGTCCAACACCCATTTATCCTCCTCGTTTGCGTTCGCCAATTTGACGATGTCGGCAAGTATTTGTCCTTCCGGAGTTCTAGTTTTTGGTGTGAAGCTGAGCTTGACAACAATCTTCTTGCCTTTCCATTTATTGCCGCTGACGACCTTTGAACGAACAACGCATGTCCCCCGTCCAACTAGGGCGTGCTGCATGAAAATCAAGTCTATAATCTCCAGAACAGTGTTGATGCCATCGTTCAACTTTATACGCATTCCTTTGAGGGGACTTTCCTTTTCTTTGGCCATTTTCTTGGGGCCTGGCGTTATTGAACTCACGAGGCCCAACTGCGTTGAGGTAGCTTTTGCCATGTAATAGAACAAGGCAACGAGAAGGTGTTTGTCTGTTTCGAAATTGAGGCGATCAGACATGACTGTTCGTGATCGGTCGAAGCACAGAAACTGGAGTTGTTTGCCAGTAATGAGTATACCGAAAGCATGCGTCCGAAAGCCGCCACAGTACATCATTTCGAGCGCGTAGCTAGCGGACTGGAGAACGCCCTCGGTCTTCCTAGGGTCGAATCGGCTCCGTTTGCTCGAGGGTTCAGCAATATCATCATCACCCGAACGCTTGACGCTAGAAATGCCTTCGCTGTTTTTGGTTTTATTGACGGAGGAGGTATAGAAGACGTCCTTCGCGAGGGGAACGGATGGTAACAATAACGCAGATGTACTGCCGTGTGGGATATCCGTTGGCGGAGGCTTTGTAGCTTGGGAATCCAAAGGACGTGACTCCAGTGCTCTTTTGGTTTTTGAGCGACTCGATCGACCAGGTAGATCTACTGGAAGAGAGTGTACCTCTGGTGTTCGAGAGGCCTTGGGTAGTACTGAGTGCCGGCCGGACGTTGCTCCAGAACCTTTTGATCGGGCTGATTGTACGCCAGAGGGCGGTTGCGAGACAGCTATGACACCACGAAGGGGGGGAATCAGTCAGTCTTAAGCTGACTGTAAGAGGTTAACGTACCTGGTGTACCGCCTGTTGATTTGCCACCAGCGGTATTGCTTGGTGCTTTGACTTTGAACTCAACGAAAGTCAGGAGCTCCGACCAGTAGAACTGAGCGTTGCTTGGTGCGGACTCGTTGTTCTCGTGAGGTTTCTTCCTTTCGGGATTTTCGTCGATGGCTTTTTGATAAACGATGACACAGTCAGGTTTTCTAAGAGCAAATCCCCCTTTAACAAGTGTAGGATCGTTCCGACAAATTGTGATTGTGGTCGATGTCGAAGGTTGAACCGACTTTTTGAGTTCGCCAAGGATGTATTTGACGAGCTGATTGAACGGCGCGTAAAGGTTGGTTTCTAAACCTTTCACGCGCAGAAATTTGTTCAAGAGCTGGCCAAATCGAGGTGATTTGGCAATTGTTCTCACTATTTCAGGATGACCAGCACCCTCTTTTACATTGAAGGCCATGGAAAGAAGGTCTTCAAACGGAAGAATGATCGCATCGTAGGTGTCTACCTCAAGATATGGCTTATAGCGAGGATGCTGAGCGTAGTCTTTCTGTTTAAGTACTTCAGAAGCAAAGTCAGAGCCAGAGCCATGTCTGAGAGGTGTGTCTTTGAGGACTGACGTCGATTTACGATTTGGACTTGAGTTGCTCATGGTGGCTCGTTGAGGAAAACCGTTTCAATGGATCGTGATAGCAAATAAGTCACGTTACCGTGAGCTAACCCGCGTCGGAGCGGGCGTTCAACTTCTTCCGCATCGTGAAGAAAGTTCTCAAGTCCTCCAAACGAGCCACCCTGGACGTTGTCAATTGGGGATTTGGGCGCGAATGGTGGCGCTCGGCGCACATAACGCACCCGTCCTCTCTCATCTCGTCTAGTCCCCGAAGTTATATGGTTTCCGCCCACAGTGCCCGTAACGCTAACGTATCTTACATCCACCTGTGTTTTGCGGTATTCCTGTACCCGAAGGCGCACAGCGGTCATTTTGGGCGAAAGTCCCAGTCGAGCGAAAGAAAGAAAGTAGCTTTAGGGGCCGGCGTCGGGTCTGTGACCCTATTTTGCCGCAGCTGCGTCAAGGTAAGGAATGTATGATGTGAAGCATAGACGTATGCCCACGACCGACGCGCTGTCATTCCCTCCTCAGACAAGTCAAGCCAGGCAGCGATCATATAGCCAAGTGCGAGCTAGGAAGACATGGGATGCAGCTGGTGACTATGACTCTACCGTTTCATTGGCAAGGCCAAACTTAGTGATCTAGTTTCTGGCGCAGGCAAATAGAAAAGGTAGTGTGCGTGCGTGGACTCACTTACACGCACACGCGTGTACTTACACTGCTTCTATCCCCTAGTTTTCCATGTCTAATTTTTTTGTATGCGCTCTTATGAGTGAAGGTGGTTATGGAAAGCCTACTTACGCGGATTTGGATAATTCTCTTTGAAAATCTGGGTCTATATGAGAAACCCCCCCATTCGAATATTTTCGTACTTGGAAACCCGGTTTCCGACTTTTGATGGCATCGGTGAACAGCCTGATGGCACGGCCCATCCCGCGTACGTGACAAGGTCATGACTTTACTCATATGGCCTTGCTGTAGTATGAGGATAAAACTTTCCCGTACTTTTCTGTAAACTAAGAATATGCCTCCGTATCTGCTAAGGAATATACGGTATATGTTAGCAACATGTCAGCCGTGGAACTGCTGCCAAATTACTAGTACAGAGTCCCTGTGACATGCGCGTCACAGATAGTCCCACGGGCAAAGGAGAGCACCTCTGTGGTTGTAGCTCGTTGTAGCATGTCAGTAGCTCGTCGAATGAGCGGAACAGCTTTTAAAAAAGATGGCAGATAATATATACACATTTCAAAGATAAAATAAGGGTGCAAAAAAGAGTCTCACGCCGCCACGTCCTCCTACGTGGATCACAAGTGGATCATTATGTTTTTTGAGTATAAAAACAACCGTTAACGCTGGTAAATTCTGGCGTGCAGCTATGATTAATCTCCTTCTATGTAATTCTGTTCTTAATGCTACTTTTTATGGAGAAATGCTTGAGTTATGCGCCGAAAAGCTCATTTCAACGCTGCTGGGGGTTACCGGGCTCCCGAGGGCTGGTGAAGCATTTGCCAAATAGTCCAATACTTTATGGGCCTCTGCCATTATGATGCCGGCGCGTGGCATAAGTGAGAAACCGGGTTTCCAAGTACGAAAATATTCGAATTGGAGGGTTTCCAAAGAGAATTATGCTAAGATAGTTCATGTACTCTTGAGTACTTTTCGATTACACAAGACAACATTTTTCATTGTAAAACAGCCATCGAACATTAGGAAAACCGAATCCAAAATCTCAGAAAGAATGATATGTACAGATCCTTTGAGCAGAAACAATATGTTGAAGGCTAGATCTGATAATTGGACAGACTTGCTCCGTGTTAGTATTCTTGCGAAATTTCTGTTGCGAAGTCCTTCCTTGCACCGACGCTGATTTGGTAGTGCCTTTTGCAGCTCTGGCCGGATCTCAGTCCTTACCAACAGCTTTCAGATAATTCAGAAGGGGTGTTATATTACGTTCTTCATCGGCCGATTGTGTCACAAACGTTCTGTAGAGACGCTGAAGCACGGGTGTGTTCCATGATAATTTGTAGTAATTAGAACCGGGCATAGGAAGACAAATCCGAGAGAAAGAACATAATTACTTTCTCAACGCCGGAGCACGGAACCTAACTGAAGACATATTCAGGCAATCAAACGTTAGAACAGCGTAATAAATGCTTGGTACATACCACGAGTTCAGATGTGCAGAATTATACAGCCTACTTGGAGGTCAAACCCGGGAAGTTCTTATACACCTCTATGAGAATAAGGAATTATTTACGTGTACTGAAAGTCTAGCGGCTGATAATATGTATGTATAATATGTCAAGAGATGGAGTGGTAGTATATGATGAATGATCTATGTTACATTGACTGAAGATGCGAGTGGAAATTATGTGAAACCCATGAATGTATACCCAAAATGTGTAAGTCCGCCAGAAGCAGTAATATCTCAATTGACCTTGCCAGAGACCCCTAGAGGACGCGACTGCACTTGATAGTAGCGTCCCGAAGTGTTCAATGTCGGTTCTCCTTGAGTATACCCGAATCCTAACGCCAAGGCGTTATCCAATCGGGCAGGACAACAGAGACGGTGGCTTGAATGTTCCAGATTACGAAGATCCCGGGAGCCATTCGCAATTTCAAAACACGCCCTGCACATCGTTGGGGAGCGGGGGCGCCTAGACTGGAGACGCAGGAGGTAGCCATCGACTTCGGGCTCTCTACGAGTGGAACGTCCTCGGAGCCGACTCCGAGACTCCGAACGCGCTGTTCGGCGCGCGTATGTGGATTCTATCTCTCGCAGCGCGCCCTCCAATTGTTCCGCGAAGCTTCGACGAGTCTTTCGCGGACTGGACTGTGTAGAAATAGACGATATGCTACCAGGAGAAGGCAGCGCGCTGGGTAGACAGGATTTAGGATCGATAGGTGAACAATACGACGTTTCCTCAGCGTTGAAAGAGAATTGTGGGTAGAAACAGGGAATAATATGGATGCGTGGAACGGATGCCTTGTCGCTTCCTTGCGGTGTCTGAGTATGAGTGGCACCATCACCTGCAATACCACTTTCGTTGTGGCTGGGCTCAGAGCGCTTGAGAGAGGGGCTGCGCGTCCTCATGTCGTCTACACCCTCGCGAACTTCGTCAATCGACGCCATACCGGAGAAGCCTTGGTGATTATCCTTTTCCATGATGCCAGCTCGTCTTGAGAGGATGGTGGGGTGACTGGGGTGTAGTACTAGATGAAGGCGGATGCAGATAAAACACGAAGCGGTGCTGTATTTATATGTTATCTCGCAACTGCAACATTATGTGGCACCAGTGGCTTGCTCGATAAGGTGTGCTGGCACGACAATGCCGAGTACTTTACTCGGCCCGATTAGAATTTCAGTCCGATTCGGAAAGATTTCGATGGAGATCATTTACAAATCAGGTATGTTTAACGCCAAAAGGTCTAAGCGCTCACCGTGCTCGAGCCATACTCAAGCAAGCTGCAACATCTTTCAAGTGCTATTCCCGCATATGCAAATTATACATGCCATATGATAATTGCAACTTCGTTTTTGAGCTGGGTGCAGTTTTCGGATATTAATCGAAGGACGTTATGTTTGGAATGATTCATAAGTTGCATGGCTTTGGATGATAGCAAACTTAACAACGGGAGCGCGCACGGCCACAACACCAAATTTGACATGAGCCATACATATCTTTAATGCATCCAGATTAGCGTGTCTCAGCGCGGGCTGCGTATATGCGCCGGATCTGGTGTGGCTGTTCGGTATGAATATGACAGGATTATTAGCAGGTTTGAGGTCAAATGTCATCATTGAGCACTTGCCTAATTTTTTTTTGCCCTCCTCAAACATATCTGCTTCTGGAGTATACAATGTCTCTGCGCGGGGAAATTCTATGCTTATGCCTAAACCAACCCCGCTTGAGTACTCTCTTTTGAACGGTGTGTCTCCAGAATTTGGCGTCGAATTAACGGAATCACTGAGCTGAGGAACGGGTGAAGTGTCGGGGCTATCGTTGAATAAGTCTGCAAAAGCTAGTGTGACGTTGATATATTTCGCGAAATCAATGGCAACTATCTGACTTACCATGTGGCTTGTTGTTGTCTTCGATCTTGAATCCGTAAGTGCAGTAATGTTGCTGGGACGAGGGGAATAGTTCTTCCGGTCGGGGAAGCTCTAGATGGCACTGAAAATTCCCATTTTGTGCTTTTATGGCTTTTCTTTGTCCTGGAGAGTTCGGGCCCACACGATTTGTGATGTAGACCTTCCAACAAATGAGAAGGAAGATACACAATAAGAGAACTAAACAACGGTCCCACAATCAGATTATGTAGCCCGCGCAACAGAGATAAAGACTCACCCCATAGAACAACGTCAACGGGGCACCATTGAAACCAGGTTGCACCCTGCTCGCAAGTGGTACCAAAGAATCCTCTACGCTCCCCTGCTGCGTCTAGTGACGTATCAAGCTCTCTTGCGAACAGCGGCGACAGAAACATAGCTGCAAGAGAGGCAAGTCGATCTAAAACCTGCAAGAAGGTAGTAGAAGGCCATATCAACAGACACTATTAGGCGCATGAAGGCGGCTGGCTGCTATTCTTTGCACGTCCGAGTCTGAATGGATAAAATCTAAAGGGACCTGGCGTATCACAATTGACGATTCAAAATCATTCCGTGAGTGTATCGTTGTGTTAACGGAGCAAAATACCACGCAGATTCGGAGATAGAGATACAAACCTGCTTTGAGTAAGTTGCGCGTTCACAAATTCCTCTTGTCAGTGGACGAGATTGTGGAAATCTATTTTTGTCTAGGTGTAACATATACGCATGTCGCGTTACTGTCACATACACTCATCATTGACCCACACATCGGCCAGCTACTTTTTGCCAACTTCTTCTGTGTTAATTCAAGTTTACTTGTGAATGAGTATAGGCTCTATGTGATATGCAAAAAAGCTCTATGTGGTATCCTGTCAGCGGCGGAGCACCCACAAGAGCTAAATAAATAAAAAAAAGTCGACGGCCGTGGTGGAGGTAGGGAGAAGGTGGGTCGGCCGATGTGCGCCAGGTCGATGATAGTATGTTCATCTCAACTTTATCTGTATCTTATCTCTGCTGGTTTGACGCCTGTACTTATGTTTTTTATGAGTACCTTTTTTGAAACAGTCTACTGCTCGGTATGCGCCTTTGGCTAGCATGATCAACTTCATTTCACAAATTTCCCCCCGTCTCTTTGGTCTCTCGATATAACACACCAAGAAGCTGTTGAAAGTGCTACACACGCTGGTGTCTCCGGGAAAGTAGCTCTGACTGAGTCGTAGCTAGAACAAATTTCGTGTGTTCATATACGCACGTTTCTCTACTGACTACGCAGCTATCAACAACGAAACTATCCCCGATGGACGAAGGTACACAACAACGAGCCGCTGGTCTCGGATCTACAAGACGATATTCATCTTACACGAGAATACATAGTTCAACGGGCTCCAAACTTCAAATACCCTCGATGTTTATTACTACAACTTGGATGCGGTAACGTCGGTCATGTTTTTCTTCCAAGACGTTTGACAAAATGAATCTTCGCAGGGCTAGTATATATGAGCGCCTGTCAGAATAGCGCCCAAAGACTTGACTTGGGGCCATCAGCGATCTGAAGTGGAATCGACAGTACACTCAATTCACCTTGTGCTTGTGCTTGCGCGGGCTTTCTGGTGTGCACTGAAATCACCCACTGTTTCCAGCCAATGTGCCTCGCTTCATCAATAGAGCATGTCCCAGTGTTTGTGTCCTCACACCTGGAAGGCCTGTGACCCACTTGCAGGAGACTGTCAACTCCAACTCGAAGTTGTGCCTACATTTTGATCTCTCAAATAATTCTGTCGGCGCTGAAATTCCCCCAGCTCCGTTTTTTTCTGCTTCGCTTTATTTAGAAAAGTTTGCGATTCCACCTTCTCATTATCTGACATTGGTGACAGGAGTCTACGTCTAACAAGCTCAACACTAACGCTCGAGGTCTCGAAACTCGCTCCTATGAATGTACCTACATCCTGATGCGGAAATTTCACACTGATTCCTCCCCAGCACTCTTTGGGCAATCTGTTGTGATAGCCGTTGAGTGTACGGATGACTTCGAACAGACAGGACGTTGACTGTTTATTTTTGGGCCAACAGCTTGCTCTGTCTGGCGGTCAGCAAACTCGTCTGATAGTACTTTTAGGTGCTACGTTCATAGAAGCGCTGTCGGCCCTCAGCTTTGTGTTCTGTCGCCCATGCCATAGGACCTCTTACACTTCTTTGCAACTTACTAATCCAAAAAAAATCGAAATGTGAGTGATCAATTATCAAGTTTCTTGTAATGATGTGCCTTCTTACCTAAAGTTAGAATAAGGGCGAATTCAGACGTTGAGCGTCGAAGGTTCAAGTTGAAAGCTGA
>QFFD01000962.1:0-107283 GCA_003314615.1 Pholiota microspora
CCACTTTCCACGAGCCAATCTCCTGCTATATAATCATTACTTTCCCATATCTACCCCTCCACACCTATATGCATCACACTGATATTCAGTTCTCTAGTACTGGGGATGGTTCAAATATCGATATCGCCAAGTACCAAAGAGGACGTTCGATGATGCTAAGAAGGCTGCCATCGATGCCCTTGATGCCTGCCCGGTTAATGTCATCCGGCGCTTTATCAACCGATCCTGGCGATTTATGGACGCTTATAGAAGGGGCTTGAAGGGGAAAGCAGCCCTTTGGGCTGTAACAAAGCAAAAGGGGCATCAGAGCGTCTCGCAAACTGCCATGATGAATCTAGAAGCTATCACAAATTGAATATAATCTTGTTCTGGTCATTTTTAGTACACTAAATTTCGCTGCTTGAGGTCAAAAATTTGGCCAAACCTAACGGCTCGTGGGAAAAACTTCGGAGGTGTGTTTTTTGACGTATTTCACCTTCCTGAATCTGAATCTGAAGTCAGAACATCAAATTCTTTATTATTTGCCGAGATACCCAAATTGTTGGCTTTGCTTGTCCGCGACTGTAATAGCCACCCAAAGATGATCGTCGCGCCTCTATTTGCGGTCTCCGAGGAAACGCCCACTTGAGAGTGATTATTTCAAGGACGAAGGAATTCTTTTTCACACTAGCCGCGACACCGGTGGCGACCGTGCAGACAAGGAAGGTCCCAAACAGCCACCAGCAAATCATCTTCTATGCATTTCCGCGAAGCGGAGCAGCAGCTGCAGAGTAAGGGTTCCTAAGCCATTCAGTCGTGCCACCTTATCTCTCCAGGTCTGCTGCAGCTGTGCTCCCCGTATTCCCATCGCCAAGGACTTATAAATACAGCAGATAAGGGCGCACAGCGACGGCAGAGCACCCATGACGGTCTGCGAAGGAGATAAATGGTTATCAATACATGCAAGACCTCCGTCTCAGTAAGCAGAAGCCCTCCCACATGACCCAGCGGGTGAGGGAATCGAAGCAGGCCCTCGAGAGATATTGAAAATCGCAATCATATTGGGCAGCGAAGCTTTGCAAGCAGTGCAGGTGCTGACAGATCCCCAGTTATATATAAGCCCGCATGGGAGGGAGGGGGCTCACAAGGATAAAGTGCGTGCTGAGTGACCACGTCGAGCCGTCCGGAGTGGGAGTTTCATGTCCAGCGAGCCTATGACACGACTAATGAAGGGGACCGCAGGCAGGAAGAACCAGTGCCGTTTCCGACGGCGGCAGAACAGAATGTGACCACTAGCAGGACACATATTAACCAGTCAAAGGCTGACATATGGGCGTCAAGAACCCGAGGGGTGGCGTACGTTAAGAAACGCAAGGAGTACGTATGTACGTTCTTCATTGACCATAATGAATTAGCCACAATTGAAATAGACAGGGGACACACCGTTAACTCAATCAGTTCATTTCGCCTCTCGCCTCTGTCCTCCGTTGTGATCACAAAGTGTCGTTCGCCCTTCGATTTTATACGTCAATCACCGGGACCTTTGAAGCGGGTGTGCATAGTGCACACACAGTTTACCAGGCGAGGTGCCGCTTCTATGTTCGTCCCAGAAGCACTACGGGCGGATTGAATGTCCGTGAATGCTTGAATATGAGAAGTTGTGAACGAAATTTGTCATGGACGCCTAGGTCGTGCCTCGTGGGCGTTAAAAGCAGGAGAAACAGCGATGAGCAACGAGGCGAACGATAGATGGAATGTGGAATTTGTCGCGCTGGCGAGTGCGCCTTTATACGATGTTTGGGAGCTCGTCATTGTGAGCCATCTGAAAGTGGCAACATTGGGCGACATCGCGCCGCGGTTGCGTTCCGGTCACGCGGGTCGTATCCCGGTCACGCAAACGTGATGTGCTGAATAAGCCACCAGAACCGCCTCGACTCTTCGACTCATTCAGCAGTGAAAGTTGAACTTGTATTCTAAACTGCTAGTCAGCAGCCCTTTTGTCCCGAATACTCACCATGGCATCTACTGGAGAGACCGTCAATGTACCATTCTTTAAGAAAAAGGGCAAGGGCCGCCCTACGACCACCAGGAAACGTTCTCTCTCACCTGTGGCGAATGACTCTCAGAGGCCTGGTCTCGCGCCATCTTCGAACGGCGCCAAGTCGGAAGTGGTGTTGCCAACAAAGAAGGGGTTTACGAATCTGCTCAGCGCAGGGACCAAGCGCACAATATCCCAGCGAGACGATGACCCCGACGCGCCTGAGAGGGACGGGCCTGATGTGAAGTGGACAGCTGCTGGCTCACACGTCAATGCTGCTTTGGAAATTCTGGCGGGCGACGAGGCTGAGGAACTTCTGGCGAAAAGGAGACGGAAGGAGAGGGCAGATGCAGGGGAAGAGGACGAGGAAGTTCCGGATGATGGAAAGTATCATGGGCAAAGCGCGTATAAGAGCCACGTCAAGAAAAGCAAGGAGGTCCCCAAGGCTATGAGGGTTGGCCCGCAGCGAAGCACCAGCACTATTCGGACCGTAACGATTGTCGATTATCAGCCTGACGTGTGTAAAGATTATAAAGGTACGTTTGAAACTTGCCAGTGAAATTCTCTATCAAGACTGATCACTTCATTTCCGGGCAGAGACTGGCTATTGTGGTTTTGGCGACACGTGTAAATTCCTACACGATCGTGGTACATGTAAGTTACTCTGTAACACAATAAAAATCGATAAAACCGCTGACCTTGATTTTGTGTAGACCTTGCGGGATGGCAACTTGATAAACTAGCCGAAAACCCCAAGAAGCAAGTTGAAGACGACTCGTCGGACGATGATTCGGACGAAGACGTGCCTTTCGCATGTCTCATCTGTCGAAAACACTATACAGATCCTGTCGTGACCCGTTGCGGCCACTATTACTGTTCCGCCTGCGCTATAAAACGATACGCCAAAACTCCGAAGTGCCTTGCATGCGGCACTCCGACGGGCGGCATTTTCAACCGTGCCGACAAAATCATCGAGAAATTGAACAAGAAGCGGGCAGACAAAGAGGCAAAGGAGAAATCCGACGACGATGACGCTCCGGAAGTCCAAATCGAGGGCTTGAAGACCGTACAAGCGGAAGAAGAGTCGGACGGGTCAGAATCAGGGTAGAGGGTCTGCGCTAGGTACTTGGCCTTTCACCTTTCCCTTTCGCATTGAATCCATCTGTTTTGATTCTGTTACTTACTACGTACCCTCCTAGTCTCCCTTCCCCTCCCCTCTGCCCTGTCCTGCCCCTGCCCTGCTTCCATCGTTTCTATCTCCTCGGGCCTATGCTTGCATGACTGCGCACCACACCCTATTCAGCCATGGACCGTGACCGTTCGCGCAGCGGATCCATTTGCCATGTGTGCGCACCATCCTCGATGCAATCGCCTCATTCCCTGGATAGCTGGGAAGCGCGATAATCGCTATCAGGTGCATTCCGGGACTATGCCACATTGATTCGACTTATCAACGATCGTTTTTTGATGATAAACATATGTATGTCATTCCTCGACCGAATTATACCGGCTTCCGGGTCATTTTGAACTCAGAAATTGACCCACCAGACGCCCGTGGCCAACGTCCAAGCGCTTTTGAAATTCACCGGTCGTTCCTGGTTTTTTCATCTGTCTTCGAGATCAATTACCGTCCCCCGATTGTCATTAAACTTGTCCCTCGCTTGCTCGCATGTGGGTGCATAGGTGCATAGTTGGCCAAAGCATGGGGTATAGACCCCCGTTTTCATCTACACTGGCGGGGTCACTTTTACTTTCTTGGTCATAGGATTAGGAAAACATGAGGGTGGACTATGATATCAATAAGCAGCGGCGGAACGAAAAAGAAGAGATGCTAAACGCTTTATAGGCCAGTGGAGTTCTCATTTCAAAGATGCTGGGATTTCATGCGAGAGGCTAGCTAGTCTGAGAATCGGAGACACATACTCACACTAGCTTGTGAAGTTGTTTGGCTTTTTCTGCGGCTTGTTCTCGAATTCTAAGCTTCGAAATGCTCTAGTGCGAACGGTGTGCTGAGCGCGCGCGCCATTTCACCACGAGTTACGCCAGTAGTTGTTGTACATGTAAAGTTGTCATAAATAGTGATATCATTTTGGAAATTTCCATTAGCGTAAATGGGACTAGGCTAAAATGCTTGAATTAATTAGATTAACGTCGACAGGTCGGCGATGAAAGTTCCCAAGTGAAGATGAAATATTAATATTGATTGCAAGCTGGGTGTCGAACGGTGGATGGATCAACGACAGCTCACAGGGCCGAACGAGGCCAATGAATGAAGGGTATACATACTGCATGGGTCCGAGAGGACATGATTGCTCGTACCCAAGTGCCTTTCGTGCATACCATTTCCCTTGCCAGCATCTGCGATCGGTGATTATCCATAGGCGCAGGATGCCGTTATACATAAGTACTAGGTACTACGCCATATCAATATCCAGCTATGTTTAGCTTGTTCGGACATCTTGTAATCGGAAGGGATAAAGATATCTCCATCCACAGCAAGTATATGAAGTCTACCACCAAAAAAACACATATTTTTAACCTCCTCTAATGAGCTTTCGCGGAAATGGATGGCTCGGACAAATCCCCAACAATGGCATGACATGGTACATAGATACTGGATGATAGCGCTGTTAGCAAATGGACGATGGATAATACATAAAAGTTGCGACAAGATGCGACAGGGAAAAAGCTCTATGATTCACGAATGCATATCGCACCCGTTATCTAGGTGTCTTTTGAGTGAATCAGCTCTGCGAGGAAAAAAGGCAAAAGAGAGATGCATCTCAATAAAAGAAGGCGAAGACCAGACCGTTGGACCATACCTGCTAAATTCTTTTTGGCAATGGTGGCAAGTGTGCATGACGGGGATAGGAGTGTGTTGCGTTTCATGGTGTCTTTTGCGGTCATGAGACCTTGAGAACGTCTTGCCACACTTCTCGCAAGGATATCGCTCGCCTGAGGGGGACGAAGCGGAAGGAGGGGACGTACTATTCGCTCCCGAAAGCGTACGCGGCCGGCCAGTTAAAATACGTGAAGGACGGTGTCCTTGGGGGCCATGAGAAGACGGTACCATATGCGGAGGAGCCACTAGAGATGTCGAGTATGGGTTCTCTGGAACACCAGGTGAGCGTGGGCCTTGAGGATAATTTGAGTACGAATGCGCAATTTCAGAAGGCGTTGGAATAAATGGGAGGTGAGGTTGCGGTCTTTGGCTCACATGCGGCAGAGAGCGGTGGTCTGATGCAGGCGGGTATTGTGATGGGTATGGTGCCTGTTGAGAGCTATAGAGAGGCTGAGATGAAGATGCCGACGCCGACGGCCCATAGCTCTGAGAGTTATAATAACGGGAGTCGTTTGGACGAGCGCTAGTAGTGTTGGGATATCGGTTAGATGATATAGATGGTGTCATACTTCGAAAGTACGGAGACGAGGGATTAGTAGCTACAATGATGTCAGTAAAATGTAGACGGACATAACATGGGATTGGGGACATACTATCAGCATTTCCCCCGTCGATCTCATGTGCGGGTGCAACATAATACTGCCCCGAGGGGTCCTGAGGAGCGTAGCCAGTAGTTGGATAGGCTGTACTGTGTGGAATCTGACTGGCAGAGTAAGCCATGTTTTCGTCCTCATAGCCATATGGTCGTTGGTCGCGTTGGTACATCGAGAAAAAGGCAGGACAAGCGAGAGAATAGGCCTGTGAAGGGAAGTATAACCCGTAGCTTGAAGGAAAGAAAAATCGACCGAGGAACGATAGGAAGTAGGAAGTTAGCTGTCCTTTAATAGGACGGGTCCGTGAGGTGTCATCGAAGCAACTTGGCAGTTATAAGGTCATCGGCTAGCATAATCTGCGAGTTAGATCATTGCTCGTTTCGATTCATGGGGTACCGAAAGACGGAAGAGCCCGTTATCCACGGTAGCCAGCTAAATCGCCCTTGACTTTGCGTTAAGAATTATGGCTATAGAAGCTTCTGAAACTACGCACCATCGTGAACAAGCTACCAAAGAACTCGCTGAAGGATATCTATCCTCTGATCAGGCGCTTGGAAAATCATGCATCGAAACCCTTTCAGCTGTAATTCGGGAATCAGGCTTAGGTGAATCTGTAGATGTGTGCCTTCCGAAACTCTAGATTCGGTAGTGCAGACTCGGAAAAGCCATCGAGAAAAGCGAGGCTAAAAGAGGTTAGGCACCACGATGTCAAATATGTCATAGGACGATTCAACTCAATCGATGTGCGATATGTATGGCTAAACATCAATGCTGTGTTCGCGCTTCGCACAGTTACTTTCGACGACATTGTTTATTCTCCCGTGACAACCGAGAAAAAAATCTCGGATGTCTATTTCTGGGAAATAAGAACCTTAGCAGTGAAAACTTTATCTCGACGGGGGAAA
Organism: Pholiota microspora; assembly: GCA_003314615.1. NCBI lineage: Eukaryota > Fungi > Basidiomycota > Agaricomycetes > Agaricales > Strophariaceae > Pholiota > Pholiota microspora. Next base: position 6,418 of record QFFD01000962.1, read on the forward strand.
GGGGTCCTACCTTGCAGCTTGCGTCCGGATTTCTCGGCGAATATATTAAGGCAGAGCAGGAATGTTAATATTGCAAATTTAAAGACCCTAGGACCCTCTTAAAATAAGCATTGGCAAGCGGATCTCGACGAGGAGGGTTAGAGGAGCCGAAAGTAGTCATCATGCTACACGCAACTGTCTTCGACGAAGAGTAGCGAAGAGCAGGTCGATCTTGCACTCCCGAGCTCGCTTTCACTTTTTTACGTCTCATCCTGTAAGCCATCCATCCGCGCACAATGGTCTCATTAAATGGGACACGCTTACTGGAATGATTATGGTGATATCTATAATTTCATGAGTTCGACGTTTATGAGGCTGTGTAAGTTACATGCGCACCGTCAATCATCGCCATATTTTTTCTCTCGTGAATTGACTTGCGAGCATATGCCAAGGGACTCGAGGTACATTTATTGCAGACAAGATAAAAATGCTTGAAAGGACTGCTGAGCTGCATGCTGATCACCAAGTAAGCACGTAGTCCATATCCATCGCCGGAAGACGGATACTATTTGAAATCCTTGTAAGCCATTACATTCTTGCTACATCATAAAGACTGTGAAAGACTCACAACCAGTAGGAAGGCTTTCTTCGTTGACCTTAGGTTTGAATCACTCGACGAGATCCATGTTATCTTAGTTACCAGGGGAACATCCCGTATACATTAAAGGAATGCAAAATAATTCAAAGAATCACTGTAGGACTCAGATAAGAACTAACTGTGCGGGTAAACTGCGAAAAAATCGCGATGGTAAGCCGTACTACGTTCAAGGAAGCTTGATCAAATTACCTTTCAACTGTCATTTTTCATCGAAACGCATTCCTGGGGAAAGCTTGAAGAACAGAAATAGTAAAGATGTAGCCATTGGATGCCTACAAGACGCGAAAAATTCTTCGAGGACTCCTGCAAGACAACCATGCCGACTACGGGGGGTCAATCATCAAGAGGAATGCAGAAGGATGAGAGGGCGGGAAACCCTGAGTTAGGGTTGCTGGCAAACATGGACAAAGAAACGATCAGGCCAAGGCTCCTGAATTTATTATCCGCCATAGAAATGGCTCCTTTCGATCTCGACGCGTGTATTCAACAACTGCTACGAAAACAACTTCTGCACGAAGTTCTGCTACGAGAAATATGCGAGAAAACAAAAGAGGTTCTTATGCGCGAGTCCAATGTCGTCCACATAAGCGCACCAGTAACGGTTGTTGGTGATATTCATGGGTGAGTCATGCGACATGTTATTGATCCACTACTGTTCGTATCTAAACGCCCTTCCTCCAGACAATTCTACGATTTGATAGAGATATTTCGCATAGGCGGATACGCACCCAATACCAACTATTTATTTCTCGGTGAGGAGGAACAGTCGTCCAAGGTCGAATATCGCTTGACGTTGCTGCAGGGGACTACGTGGATCGTGGACTTTTCAGCGTCGAAACTATATCTTTGCTCACTTGCCTCAAACTTCGATACCCGGATCGTGTTCAATTAATTCGGGGGAACCATGAATCTAGAGCTGTTACCCAAGTCAGTTTCTAGGCTTGCACACCCATGCACTTGTCTTATTCATTTCGAAGTCGTATGGGTTTTACACTGAATGCGTCCGAAAATACGGCTCCTCCCACGTTTGGACCTACTTCACGGATATGTTCGACTTCTTGACGTTGTCCGTTGTCATCGATGATCGGATATTTTGCGTTCACGGAGGTAATTTCTCAAAAATCTGACCATGTCAGCTCAATCTTACTAGCTGCACTAGGGCTTTCGCCCTCAATTCACTCTATTGATCAAATCAAGGTTTTCGATCGATTTAGAGGTGCGTTTTAATGCTTCTGACGTTATAACCTTGCCCTCAAATCAATCTTATAGAAATACCACACGATGGTCCTATGGCTGACCTGGTGTGGTCGGATCCCGACCCAGAAAAGGAAGATTTTGCGATATCACCTAGGTGGGAAGCATCCGATGACCAGTTAAGCATCCTAGACTTACAATGGGGCAGAGGAGCAGGGTACACGTTTGGTTCTGGAGTGGTCTACAAGTTTCTTGATCAGAACAATATGTCGCACATTCTTCGTGCGCACCAACTCTGTATGGAAGGTTACTCTTCCCTTTTCGACAAACATCTTTCTACTGTTTGGTCAGCACCGAATTACTGTTACCGATGCGGGAATTCGGCTAGTATACTTGAGGTTGGCCCAGGCGGTGCTATGTACTTCAACGTTTTTGAAGCAGCACCAGAGAACGAGCGCGATGGGCCCAGCCAACAAGCTGCGCAAAACGCTAGTGGGAAGGCAAGTCGCTTACTTTGTTTTAAGTTCTTCCGCAGGCAATCTAACGAACTATTCCATAATCCATCTCAACAATAATCTAGCTCCCGGAATACTTTCTCTAGATGTCCAGCCGGGAGTAACTATACTTGTTATTCGTTTTTTATGATATATGAACTGTACACGTAGATTTAAACCCTTGTAGTATGAATTAGTTAAGGATTCCTGACATAATGACCGACAAGCTGTTGGATAAGGTCCTATGGCTCCGCCTTCAACGGGGTATAACCTATACAATGAGAAGGTAAATGAGTCTATATGAAGGACTTGGCAACATTAGACAACGCCGACTTCAGGGTAAATTCTTATTTCGAAACAAAGTCATTGAGATATCATTCGGCAAAGCCTCCTGGGAAGGTGCAATTTCCCTGTCTTGAGCCCAACCCTAAGGACAACAACTGCGACGACAATGGACAATGCGAATGTGACATGTTTGCGCCATCGCATCCAAAAGAGTGTTGCAAGGGTTCGAAAAAGATCTCGTTTTCTTCGGCGACCATGGTGCAAGGTTGGTCGGCCGCTTGTGGACGTTGACACTGGGTATCCAAAAAATGGGTTTAAGATCGATGTTGGAGATAGCCATGAGATGGAGACGAGAGGTTTAGGTGGTTGGACGGTTGCAGCCTCTAGAGTCGTCATCTCCGGAACTTCTAAAGCCTGTGGTAGTTCGGGACGTATTGGATCCTCGAGATGTGCCAATGAAGGTAGATTCCCGCCGTAGTCTTTATTGAGAGGTTTATAAGCGCAATAAAAGGAAGATGAACAATGTTTTCCTACCCTGTGGAAGAGCCGACGGAGTAAAATATTCTACTAATTCCGGATTGGACGGGAAGAATATTCTTGAGAGAGCTGCTTCAGGTAATAACCGTCTATGGTAAGAAGTGAGCTTAATCAAAATTACTTCGGTAGGAAATGAACGAACTTGAAAATGGTCCAGAAACCGGAATGGGTCCATGAGTAGTTGAGCATAAAAACTACATGTGTATGAGGCTAAAGGACATGCAAGAGGGTACTTGATTCGAAGACTCACCACCAGCAAGCATGCCAGGAAAACGGGGTATAATTTCGCGAACAGTCCATGTAAAGAGCTCGATATTCTTGAGTTTCGTAGAAGTAAGTTTCCAGGGATCAATTAATCAGGAGCTAGTGAGTTGGACTGACCAAACTCTGAAACGATATTTGCTTTAGATCTAACAAAGCTACATATTGAAGAGGAGGATTTCTGTGGTCATCCGAGCTGTCGTAGAGTTTTCTGAGATGTATCCTCAGCTGTTCAAAAGCTTTGATAATGGAACGTTTCTGCGAATCAAGGCTTTCGTCGACTGGAGCTGTTTCAATAACCAATATCGCTCTGCCAAATCGGTCGCGGATGTTGGTCGGAAGGCAGCGAAGGTTTGGAATCAATGATGGCGGTTCCAACGGCCAAATGTTGGATAGACGCCATATCAGAATCTTTTGAACAGCTTCCAAAGAGAAAGAACGCGTAAATTTGTTGCGCTGTAGAGAAATCATGAGTCACGCGCCAGCTATAAACGGAGAGAACTTACCCTTGAAATGCGGAAGATAGACGCTTAGTAGACTGTGGGTACACATAGAAAGGTGCGCGATGCATAAAGTGTACGTACGTGTATCAGAAAGCCATTCCTTTGCCCATTCCTGGCAGTCTGGAGTCAGCTCAAGTTCGTCGGAGACAGTGGGCAAGATTTCCTGGATCAATGTATCTTGTAGGCTGTAAGTGTCCTCCAAAGTAGAGTGGTATTGTTCTAGCAAGGCATTTCGATTTATTTCTAGCCGCCGCAAGGTTTCCATTCAACAGCAAGATTGAAGTTGCACTTGAGCTTGAATTGACAAGGACGGCAGGACTGAAGACAAAAAGTGACAAGCGTGCAACAAGCAAGGATTGCCGCGTTTCCCACGGTCATCTCATCACATTGACCGCCGACTTAGCGCTGAGATTGTTTACCACTGACAAGAGCCCGCCATCTGTCAAATAAGTAGATCTTTCAAACCGCAATGAAAGGCTTATTGACACAACCGAGCGGACTACCAAGAACTCGTATCACTCAATGCACTAGCAGCGTAAGCAAAATTTTCCCAAATTTTCATATCCCTGGTTCATTTTCTCGACAGACGAAAACGGACATGCTTGATTGGTACAGAATCGTGCATTTTCGGGGGGGAAAGTGAGTGATTTACTTCTTCAATATTTGACCTCTACGTAAACCGGCTTTCGAGTTTGATCACCCATGGAATTGACACTCTTCAGGAGTCCTAGTTTATTCATTTTTCGAATCACCCTATGCCTATTTTCGCAAGAAACGGACCGATAGAAATCTACGATCTCAACGCTTATTAGGCAGTATCAAAGTAGCCTACTTAACTGCGCTAAAATCACTTGCGTCGCGGAAGCTGAGGTCGTCCAAATTGAGTACCGCATTATCTGGGTGACGTTATATTGAAACGCGTGAGCTTCTATGCAGATAGATATTTAGATTATTAGTGTATATGTACAATTTTCTGGGTACAATAACTCACATCCTACAGCTCACAAAACACGCGCGAACGATGTTCCGAGGGTGTAGTGGTTTTGATCAGAGTTCGTTGGGGAGAAGAACCACAAGTGTATTACATTCCTGATTCAACCTGAACCTTGTCCTCGAGGGAGTGCTCTAAGACCAGACATTGAAAACAAGCTTTGGACACCTGTGGCGTGACTTTATTACACACTGTGTATCCCATGAAGATGCAACACATGAAATGCAATCAGAATAGCGAGTAGTTGTAGAGCTGCAGGAGTGTTTAAAGTATGCTCATGCAGCTGCTGTGAATCGTATAGCTGCTTCTCTCCGCTGTCTGTAGGCTGTCTAAATACTTTCCGAAAGAAAAGGATCATTTGCGGAAGTTGTATATGAATTGAAGTTTGCGGGTACTCAACAGATATCAGGAAAGTTTGTAACTCGAGGCATTGTATCAAGATCTTACAGCTGAAATTGGGGAGCTCGCCGTTGACATTGTCGCAATGTATTCGGGCTAAGAACACTGAGTCCTTGACACCGCTGGCTCCAATCTTCCGACCGTATCTATGAGGGGGTTTGGAATAAAGGGCACCCTGTCCTCCGTAGAGGATTTACGCAGGTCGTATTTACTGATCGCTTGTCTACTCTGGATGGGTTGGTTCCTATGTCCATGGCGTTGTTAAAAAATGGATGAAGTGCGGGGCCGATGAACTGGCGAAGAGTATGTAAAAATGAGTATCTGACGTCCTTCAAAGCACGGAACGAATGGCGGACAATCAAATCATCCCCGAAACTTCGGCGCTCCTGCTTCTAGTCCATGGCAAGCGCGTGGTAGACTCCCTACCAGATGAATGAATGGGTATGTGTACAGCTAAATCTGCATGATACTCTATCATGAGGCATTATCTACTCAAGAACCTAACTAGAAACGACATGCTGACTCAAGTACAAAAATTGGCCAGGACGGAACTCCGCTGTTGTTTCCATTTCGGACGTACTTATCTGCATCGCTTCCTGATGTTACTTCTCAGTGTACCTCCCTACTACTAATATATCCAATGGAGCACAGGGGATTATCCAGTATTTTCAAGCAACCTACAAGTGGACGGGGACCATAGACGCCTTAATTAAGATTACTGTTTCAAGATCATTTACTGCCATTTTTGTGTTGAGATTCTTCTATGCTATGCTAACGTGTCTGCCATGCATGCTTAAAAGAGAAGACTATGAAAGAAATTTATTCTCAGATATTGTACAGTATGTCATCTTTCTTGCAGAATACCGTACACGGGCGCTAAATTGTATATTGCACCCGTTTCAGTCACATGATTGGGCGCTTGTTATTGGTAGCTGCTCTGTTACTTTCTTGTCACCGTCAACGTCGGCCGTTGATGCGACTAAAGCGATGACAGTAGTGTAGAATCGTAGGATCAAATTTACGGGGCCTAGCAGTTTCTTTGGATCGATCAATTCGAGGGATTATCTTCTTTTGGCTTGGATTCGACCATGGGGTTCTACTATTCTTGCAACAGGTCATCTTCTTCTAATCCCTCCCTTCATCAAGTGTATATTTCGCAAATTTTTGGCAGGTTGTGTAATCAACTGCGTGTTTGTGAAGAAAATAAGTGTATTTATATTCTATAGCTTTATGACAGACACCATACTGGGCAAAGCCTGCAGCGTTCACAATACAGCGGTAACCAACAAAGTGGATCACTGGAAGCTTCATTTTTAAGGAAAGGTATCAGTTTAATTTCCCGAAATCCTGGTGAGATCATGTCAAGCGCTCATTCTCGTTGACGCAGTTGCACGCACGTTTTGATGGTCATCTGAAAAGCTGAACTTCTGAGGACAACGATTGGCGAAAATTGGATATAACGTTGAAATAATCCAAAGAATCAGCCGGACAATTACTAATTAATACAGTCTTTCATCGATTGAATACACCTCCGTAAGTTGTATGGTGCCTGTCTCGTAGCTCTGCAGAGGAAAAGGGTCTACGTCAAGGTCTACGTCCACACTGGAGGAATCCGGTGAGAATGTGCGCATATTTTTTATCAGTCGACATGTCTAGGGAAGACTGAACAAGTAAATCCAAATGCAAGAGGTTGTTACTTACCACTAGAGATAAAGTCGTAACTAGAATGCTAGATCCAGAATAGCCAATTAGCAACGGGCGATGCGAATACATATAGGCATGCACTAACGGAAAGGACATGTCGCACAGGCGCATTGTGCTGTCAGGGATCGGAATGAATGCAGATATTGCATCCTTCAGTAACGCGACATAAATTACTGCGATGCGTCAGCGTAGGGAATGAAGTTTCGGAGAGGATATAGACACACTTAATAATAAACCAAAAGTGCATGTGCCATCCCGAGTAATAAGAGAGAGCAAAGGAATATCCTGCCAGCCATGCTCTAGATGTGTTCGAATATGTTTGTACAGCGTCAAGCACCATATCGTGGACTGGAATGCCAGTTCGATCGCACTGGAGTTGAAAAGTATTTAGCGGCTGCGAAAGTATGATGAACACCAAAACCCACCTGACATATACGGAAGTGAATGGAATATGCTTCATGAGACAAGCATCCCCGACATTTAGATATCGTATGGACAGTCCAGCAAGGATTATAATTGCCACCGTTTTCAAGATGAGTAGTGCAAGAAGTAGGAAGCCCACCCTGTGTGAGCAGCGAAAGAGCACAAACACTTGATGGAAATTTCTCAGCGAGATGCTTTTAGCGTACCAGAAAGGCTGTACTCACGTCGGAATATCAGTAGCGTCTCCAGACAAAATAGCAGCGTTGCAGTCGAAATCATTTGAAGGGTGTACAACCACTGACACGAATCGATTTTGACTTTGTATTTGATGTGAATGTATGAAATCGCCGCCGAATTTCCACTATCACATACTGTCAGTATGCCTAGTAGTAGGAAACAAGAACACACATAGAAATAACGAGGCCTAGGTATCGTGGACACGTATAGATGACTTGTAGCCAAAGAGGGGTTGATTTTCTGAGATTGACAGAAGCTTCAGCGACACAGGAACCGTTTTCAGATGTTCCATTCGAACCTCCAAATAACCTTCATCTCGAAAGGGAGACACAGTATCCATTCCCAAACGGCAAAGGTTAAACAGCAGTCTGTCAAAAGTAAATGTGATGGTTCATGACAACAATACGAGCACGAGTAGAACGTACAATAGACATATTGAACGATGTACATGGCCTGCTTGTCAGATGGGTCAGGGCATTTTGGCTCGTCGTAGCATTCCAGACTATTCATCTGCGAATTAGAGAAATAAAACGGACGATTTGTGGGTGCATTCTGGAAAGGCTTGCTTTTAGTAACCCGTCGTTAGTATAAATGCCGTACAGAGGATTCATCAGTTCTGTTCACATGTACTTTAAGCTTTCAGGGTTCAAGGGACATTATGAATACAGTTGCTTGCGTCGTGAGAGCAAATTGCGGGCTATCGTGGCTTTCGAGCAGATAAGAGACACAAAGAAACGACACATACTTACAGGATTCACCTGAGCGACGAGCAAAGACGACGATTTTTCTGGCTTCACCCACCGAGATAAACCAGCTGAAAGATATGATATGTGGTCGGTTGTGCTTACGACAGGTTGTATTGAATCATAGAATGGTCGCTTGCAGTTAGCGTCAAATCGGTTGCGTCCCGATTCTAAATAAGCGCCTTGAGATCAGCGTTCCAACTTGGCAGATATTAGTTGTAGATCTTCCTTAGATTTCATGTTTTCAAAGCAGAGAACTGTGTAGAAGGTCCAATATCAAGTGAAGACCACGAAACAAATTCGAGCGCTGAAAAATGGAAGGGCAGTTACTACCGGTAATCGGAGCCCGGACAAATGCCGGCCATTTGGAGCGCACGTGGTCGTGGTAGTATTTGTCAAAGAGATTCCGCCATCAACGACCTCGACTGTCACTGCTCGAATTGCTTTCGGAGCGCTCATTGTCAACACCATTACACCTCTCTAGACTCACCTTTCCTGTCATTCCCGCTCTGCAATATACTCATAGGCGCTTAAATGTCATCGCCTGTCATACTATCCCAGAATATTGGCCTTTTGCCTCGACTTCTTCGAAGTTCGCCAATAGCGCGAACACGACCCTGCCTGCATTTCCCCCAGCGAACAAGCCCTAGATCGCCATTACTTCTACGAAATATTTCCAGCAATGCACCCCAAAGAGCAGCCGTGGCGTCATCGCTGCCGACACAACCAACCATTGTCCTGTTTATGCCCTCCCAGGCTGACATTGAGAAAGAGGAACTAGATGTTGAGCTTCTCCCTCCCGAGCAAGTCAAGCTTGTCATCACAGACCGTGCTGCTGAGGCAAGCTCATTCTATTCGTTTCCGTGTTTATTCTTAACCAATCTACTAGCAATTGGCGAGAATTGCTGAACGGGAGAAGAACCCGAATGCTGCGCTAAGAGTGTCAGTGGAGTCGGGTGGATGTCATGGATATCAGTACAAGATGAAACTAGAGACGGCTCGTTCATCAGATGATTAGTGAGCCTCCAGAGCTACGCTGTAAGATCTACTCTAACGTCTTGAATTTCAGTCTATTTAGTCATCCAAGTATCAAACCCTCCAATATTCTAGTCGACGCCGTCTCGCTATCATTATTGAACGGCTCGACAGTCGACTTCGCGACAGAACTCATTGGAAGCAGCTTCCAAGTCAACAACAATCCTCAATCTAAAGGAAGTGGGTGCGGTTGCGGAGTGAGTTGGGAATTGAAGGAGTAATGTGCAAGATTAGAAGGTCGCATGTGGTGGAACAAGCATAGGTCTGATGTATACTATCATCTCTGTATCAATATCATTCACGCAGCTCACTGGAAAGCTTTATAATGACAGATCCAGCATAATTCGAAGACTGAGAAAGTGAGCCATAGAGACAAGATACGACGTGTGCAGTTTGCTTCGCGTCGTCTACATAATCCACTGAGTCTCGAGCACGTGAAACCTCAGATCAAGGTGAGTATAAGGTATTACTACGGCACCTTCAAGTAATTCATTCGCCGAGCGTTACATGGAACTTGTAAAGGGAGACGTTACACGGTGTCTGCTGTTTTCATGTCAAGCAAATGTTCATCTAGCTTGGACTGGCCGGGCTGCATTTGGGACGCGAGCAAACGTATCAGGGCTTGACTTGATCTACCGCATCCGTTCTAGTTCGCTCTGTCACTCGGGACTCGTCGAATCAACGCTCCGAACATAACCTCCATTTCGCTCGAACTATTGCAACTGTCTCTCTATGACAGGTACTGTTGCAGAGCGTCGATACTACGGTCAATCGTTTATGCTGCCGACCGTCCAGCTTCTCCATCCCGATTTTACAACAGACAGCTTCACGAATTCGTTCTATTCACCTGTCAAGTTTGAAGTCGAACAAATCGTATTCATTTCCACGAAGCTGGCACACAAACATTCCGGTAAACGAACAAAACATCTTAACGCCTATAGGCTGGCTCGCGGGGCGCCTACGTAAACTACAGATGTCGGGGAATCAACTCTTTAGCACGGATCGAAATCTCAGGCGCCTCGTGTTTACGCAGCGGATCACATTTCATTATGAGGGTAGTGCAAATCACCCCGAGGCTCTCGTTATTATTCGCGTTCGAAATTCGCTATTTTAACGTCCGCAGAAAACTAGAGGCCGAGTTGCGCCGAAACTGGGGGATTCTCGATGGCATTCTCCAGCTCGAGACTCGGGATTATTGCTGTAAGAATCGAAGTTATTGCCCCCTCACAATGGAAGCTCGAGCAGGTCCAACTTATTCTAGGTCCCATGGCTCTGAGCAGTGAGAACTCAAAGCCTTGAATGTCGAAGCCTCCACCAGCCTAGATTTAAACACGCAAACCTTGTATGTCACAGAAGTCGCATTACGACAGACGACTTAGCCTCCCAAAGCCTCCGCTGAAAAAGAAGTACGAAAGAAGGCTGATGGGAGAGCGGGCCGCTTCTGTATGCGGATGTTATTTTCGGAGAGCGACTGACAAGCGACAAATCAGAGACGCCGGGACAAACGGAACCATCACATGATGTCATGTCAGTGCGTGCCGTCATTCCGTCTGCCAATTGGACCTGAAAAGGTAAATGGCGGTTTCATCAATTCAAAGTGGGTCGACACAGGGGTCCTGCTGGACAAATGGTACGCAATTTTTTTTGGTGGGAAAGAAGGAAACGAGATAACAAGAGAGCAATTACAACAAGATGTTTGGGATGAGGATGAGGGTTGGGACTAAACTGAACTAGTAGTACTCAGCTGCCGTGTCTATCTATGCCTTGCAGAACAGTAATATGTATGAATCAAGATATAACGGTAACAGTAGATGGGAGATAATCGAAAAAAGGAGGACATACATAGTGCGCTCATACATATTGTTAGTCCGATGGGGATATTCAGAGATATCATGAGGGTAGAGGATATGCCAAAGGGTAAAAAGGGACTAGGGGATGAACAAAAACGCGTGGGGCCATCTCATCTTAGGAAACGACGCAGCAGGCCCAGCTCTTGCTTTCTTCGTGGACTTGCACAGCGCTCTTGCCGCTACTTCGCCGCCTGTGGTGTTTCGCTTGTTCGAGGTGGGCGCCGTGGCTCGGAACGCCATCGCGCATGAGCATACTTGCACGTGTAGCGGTTTCAAACACTTCATCGACACCCTCGATTTTTAGAGCCGAGCATTCTTTGTAGGCCCGAGCTCCGATGATATTGGCCACTCTCTCGCCCTGTTCTCGGGTCACATACTTGCGAAGATTGTCTGGCGACACCGCTTCTCCATTTGTTGGCCGCAGATCAGCCTTGCAGCCCACAAGAATGACAGGAATCGTGGATCCACAGATACTTCGTACTTCCTCAATCCACTAGACGTGACACCGAGATAAGCCTAGAACTCAGGGCAGATGCAAAAATACGCGTACTTTTGAAGTTACATTTTCTAAAGAGTCAGGAGTGTCGATGGCGAAGGCAATGAGGATGACGTGAGATTTAGAATAGGACATGGGTCGGAGGCGCTGGATTACCATTTACATGAGACGCTGTGGAATTGCAGATAGTGGGTAGCGGCGTACCTCGTACTCCTCCTGGCCACTAAGGGAACCGAATATAAAAAGGAGGCAAGAATGAGGACCACAAGGTGCTAGGAAGGATTATGATAGGGTGACATACGCTGTATCCCACAAGGCTAGCTGGACGGGCTTTTCGTCGAGCCTGATCTCGGCGACATAATTATCGAAGACGGCTGTAATGAGGAGAAAGAACGTCAGAACGACGCCAGAGTGCAACTGCAGGCGTAGAACGTACTGGGTTGCTAAAAAAAACCGAGCACAGGTCACACAAGGCCGAACCATGCGACGAAGAGATGGACGCACGTATTCCTTAGGAAACTCCCCCAGCGCAAAGGAGCATAACAAAGAGGTCTTTCCGCAGGCACCTGTTGAAGTGGCGAAATACTCAGCCATCAAGCTAGTACATGCAGGACGGTCTACATGCCGTCGCCAACAATGACCAATTTCCTCCGAATCTAGGAGAGGGTTAACGGGTGAGCTGGGCGTTGGGCGAGGAGACACGCACAGGAGTCTGAGATGACATGGGTGGTGAGGTAGGTGGTGGAAATGGCAGCGGTCGGGGTGGGGCAAGTTGAAGGAGGCGGTGGCAGGTACTTGCGAATAGCAGTGCTCGCCAGGCGTCGGCATCCATACCCCTTTATTGACATCTGTTAGCCAGCCAGGGGCCAGCCAAGCACCCCTGCGGCCTTACGTCACTCACATCAGATCTCGATGTCATCAACGTGTTTACCACTTGCCGCGGTGCGCCATGTGCTCAAAAGTCTATCAACTCTGTTCTACAAAAGCCTTCAGCGCCGCCGCCTGCGCGTCAAACCCCTCCTGCAACGCCTGCGCAAAAAGCGCGTCTACTACATAGCCCACAGGCCCGCCGAACACCTCGCGCGCCTCGTACAACGTCGCGTTACCGTTCACCGTACTAACCGCCTGCCAGCGCTCAGCGCTCAGCAAGGGCGCCGGAATCATGATCTGCCTCCATGCTACGCGGTGCTGGGCTGTGTCCACCGCCGTAATGTTTTCAAACGAGTACTGAGTGTGCAGAAGATTCGGGCGCGTACTCGCGTTCACTGGCGCCGCGAGAGGGGGGATCTGCACCTCGATGATGAGACGCAGGTTCTCCTGCGGCGTTTGATCTGTCACGGGCACAAAGAAAGCATCTGCGACCACCTGCGATCTTTATCCAAAAGACCCTCAGTCTTCAAATAGCATTCGAAAAGATTAATGCTCACCTCACAAACGGGTTCCAGTCGGGGTACGCAGGGAAGTTCAACAGCGCATCCCAGACTGTCTCGATAGGACCATCGATTACGATGCTTGATTGAGCGCTAAATACGCCAGGGGTTGCGGGAGGCAGATTAGTCGGCGGCGTTTGCGCAAAGGAGCTATATGTTGCGTAAAGCACTCCAATGAGAACAGAGCTTCTGACCATTACCGCGAGATAGCAATGAACGTTCGTTGCTGTTTGGTGGGCCTTTCGTTGGTCTTACTTAAGTAAATCGCATTGAAAGGGTCAATCAATCGCCAATGTGTTCAGCGACCATCGGCTCCTGTCCTACACGCTGTCATTAACTTCAATCCAGGGCCAAACAAGACATAAGAAGACTTTTTCAGTCTCATAAACTGCAGAGCAATCACGGAGTACACGGCCGTCTTTGAAAAGAGATCCCCAGGACGGTGAAACCATCCCACAGAAGATGGAACACGTCGACGGTTCACGTAAGAAGCACAGGGCAACATGAAGTCGACCAACAGAAAATGACAGAATATCAGCGCAAGTGACATCATAAATGCGTCAGAAATCCTATCGGACGCCGGACATCGTGGAAGAGGTGCCTCACGTGTAGATCTCCAGAAGACAGAAGGAGGGCTGGAATTCTTCATTGACAAGACGACAAAAGCAGATGAAAACATATGAAAGCAACGGTGAGAACAGAACAGCAACAGAAAGCATAGGAACGTCACAGACAATAAAAAAAACGCGTAGAGAGCAGTAAGACGCAACAGCGATCAGAACAACGTGTAGGCAGCAGTAGACGCGACAGAGATCAGAAAAGGCATCATAGTCTCTTTCTCTTCAGTAAGTTCGCCTGAGCCTGAGTACGACACAGAGGGCCTTGCTCCAGCGCAACGTGCTCCGGGGTGTCTTTTTCGATGCCGAGATCTTCTTCTAGTTCATTTGCATCCTGGGGAGGTAGCGCATCCGTTGCGAGTTGCCAGAAGCTGTAGAAAATGGCCGAAATTTAGTGTATGTTTTTGCTCCCGGGAACGAGCACCAGGTTTTTTGTTCTTGTGATAGAGCAGGACATACGTCAAGAAAACCTTCCTGCGTCGCACCCATTCGGCTCGCCACTTCGCCCAGTCACCATATATTTGCTCAAGTTGTTCAGCGGAGATTGGAGGAGCACCAGAGCGGAGGGGAGCTAGTGTTTTGGTTGTTTTCAATATCTTTTGGATAGAAGGTAAGCAAAGACGCGTCAGGCCAACCAGAAATGAGAAACCATACCGCTTCCTGGATGTTGGAAATTTGACTATCGATTTCGCCATCCGTTGGCGTTGCTTTGATCTTGGAGAGTTCTGTGACCAGATATATGCGCGTTCCAAAAGAAGAGAGCGTTACTATCAGTCCTGTACTCACCTACAGAAAGCGTCCGAACTTGAGCTGTGAGTTCCTTGTTCTCGTCTTCCAGCTTCGAGAGTTCAGAATTGAGAGCAGTGATTTTCTCCTGAGGCAGGCACTCGAGTTTCGCTTGGTTGTACACGAAGAAGGTGGTCTTCCCTGTGTACATTGCACTCGGCCAACTGGTCGACGAGGACGCAATGAAGAATCTCACCGTAAACCTTCTGCACAAGTTCACCCTTCTCGGCCAACGCAACAAGAATCTTTTGAGTCGCGGTCTTTGGGACTGCTCCTTTTAGGTTAGCAGCTACGTCGACTGCGCCATAGGGGCGATTCATCTGATCATGTTCAAGGGATGAAATGAAATGGGGAGCCATTGCTATCAATGTTGACGCATACATTTTTGACATATTCCAACACTTTGTCTTCCGCTAGCATGGAATGAGATAGTGACACCCAGGTGAGTAGAGACGGCCCACGAACCTTCTTGACCTTTGAGAATCGCGACTTTGGGCTCTGTTTTGGGTTTTGAGGACATTGGTGGTGGAAGCAATTGTGGTGGACGTGATTGGACACAGGCAAGGGGATGTGTGGGGTCCGGCAACGTCCTTCCCGCGCGGCGCGAGGACGGAACTTGACTTGAATTTGTCATTTTCGTTCCCCTCCCCCACTCAGAAAGGTCTGCAGAGTCCCTTTATGCCCTCCCGACTCCGCGAATGAGTTCAAATGCCGCATCCGCGAAGCACGACAAGCCCTCCAGCAAGCAATCTCTGCACTACATCGTCCGTTCTGGTCTCGCGGGTGGAATCGCGGGATGTGTCGTACGTCGCTCTTAGTTTCGCCTTGCGGTTGGGCTAGTGCGCTTATCGATGGGGTGCAGGCAAAAACCGTTGTTGCACCACTTGACCGCGTCAAGATTCTCTTCCAAACCTCTAATCCTGACTTCCGGAAGTATTCAGGTAGGATTTTGCGGGGATTCCTGGGATGCAGTGGACAGAGTTTGATTGGGGGCTTATAGGAACATGGAGTGGCGCTTTTCAGGCGGGAAGCAAGATATACCAAACTGCAGGATTCCGAGGCCTATTCCAAGGACATTCTGCAACGCTGCTTCGTATTTTCCCTTATGCGGCCATAAAATTCATGGCATACGACCAAGTTCATTACGTGAGATTATAACTCTGCCTTGCCAGTCTATCAATCCTTCTAAGTAACAGATGCTATAGATCTTAATGCCTACCCGTGAACAAGAGACGAATCCTCGTCGATTCCTAGCAGGTGCTATCTCCGGTATGTTGTCCTACCCTTGTCCAATTCTGTTGCATCAACAAACCTATGTCGCGCGTCATAGGAACTATGTCCGTCTTCTGTACATACCCACTGGAAGTGATCCGAGTACGGATGGCATTTCAGACCAGAATGGCTCACGATGGCGAGGCCGAAGTTCGCCCCTCCTTCTTACGGGCAGCGAGGCATATCTACGACGAAGGAAGAGCTACTGCCTCGATGCCAGAAGGTTCCAGGACCAAAACGCTCCTGGAACGTTTTCCGGTGCTCAAGTTTTACCGAGGCTTTACTCTCACTATCGTAGGGATGATACCCTACGCCGGCATGTCGTTTCTGAGCTGGGGCTTCCTGCGAGAGCGTTTTCTACCACCTGATAAAAGTGGGCACACACCGCCCACGCCGTTGGCTGATCTCGCCATTGGCGCTGTATCAGGCGCAATTGCACAGACGGCATCATATCCATTCGAAGTCACTCGACGAAGAATGCAGATTGGCGGGATCACCCGGCCTGATAGATGGCTTCGATGGGGAGAAACAGTATCAACGATATGGCGTGCCTCGGGCTGGAGAGGATTTTATGTTGGACTGAGTATAGGCTATTTGAAGATTGTCCCAATGACAGCCGTGAGCTTCGCGGTCTGGCAAAGTGGTAAAAGAATCCTCAATGTATAATTTTTTTTATTTGCAATTTCTGTTCCGGTGCTTGATATTTTGGTTTTGGCAGAGCACGATTCGAATTCTTGAGTGAAACCCAGTCTGGGGGGCTATATGTATAGCGATGCTTTCCGAAGACCGAACAGGACACTCCGCACCAGCATTCTCAAATTTGCGCGTCTCAGAAGAGGCCTGGGTTGTGATCTATTTATTTGGGTGTGCTAAATGTGTATCAGCAGGTTTCCCGCGTATATAACTCGGCGACTATAATCTTTTTTACCAAGCAGCCCGAAAACAGGGTGTTGTCCATTCTGTACCTTATCCTCTTACCACCGCGCGCTAATTACCTGTCTGTATGGAGTCGGAATCGTCGCAAACGGAGCAGTCTCAGTCTCAGTTGAAGGTGAAGAAGACAAGACGGAGATTGCGATTAAGCTGCGTGGAGTGCACTAAGAGGCGTCAGGTAAGCTCGGGGACATCTGCTACGGAGCCCGAACGTCGCTAATGGTATTGTAGAAATGTGATCGCAAGCACCCTTGTTCGCTGTGTGTGAGTCGTGGCGTCGCACATCTGTGTCGGTGGGAGTCTGTGCCTCTTGCGCGACCTCCGCCCGCTCGTCCGCCAGTTAGTGCGGTGAAAGATGCGAACGCCCCTGACCCGAATGCATTGGTGCTGGACCTCAAGCAACGGATAGCGGCGCTTGAGCGTGAGCTCGAGCAGGCTCGAGACAACTGCAGCTCCCCCAGCGTCACCCGCTCCCCATCCAGCCGTATGCATTCTACACCCCCATTTTCCTGCATCACCGACTCTGCGAGCGGCGGGGCCAGCAGCGCCTTCTCCCCTTCTCGCGAACACCCCCAACAGAAATCGCCTGCACAACACTTCGCCGACCATGTATTATCAAGTGTCGGGGACGAACCAGAAATAGGACCGCCATCGTACCCTCTCGATGAAGATGCTTACGAAGCAACATCGACGCTTGCCCAGTTATCTTTGGCGCACCATGGAGAGTTTATCGGGAGGGGTAGTCTTATCTGCGCATTGCATGCGGTGAGGGAGCCGTTGCTATCTTTCTATTCAGCCTTTAACATGCATGGCTCATATCGGCTTTGCAGATGACTGCAAAGACCACCCCGCGTTTCTTATACGCAAAATCGACGGACGCTATGTCTGAATACCGCGAACCCGTCCAGCGCTTCGCAAACATCTCGTTTGCCGCCACCATAGCGGACCTTGTCCCGAACCTGCCGTCGATGCTGGTAGTTGAGACATTGACGGCCGCGTTTTTCGCAGACGTTAACTGGCGGTACGGGATCCCTGAGGACTGGTTCCGCGGCACACGAGGGCAGATGTGGACAAGCCTGCAGCAGCACCAAGCCAGCGCGTCTCAGATCAATGCAAATTGGCTTATGCTCATGTTCGCCATCTTGGCCTCGGCCCCGCAGTCGGCGTATGACGATGTCAGCAGGTACTCGCCTACGCGGTGCAGCGATGACTATTTTATGTGCGCCATGATGGCGCGCCGTATGGTCGAAGACGACTATTTGGATGTGCCTAGCGCATCATTCATGGTCTCGGCTGCAGACGGGACGGTTCTTGGTTGTCTGGCGACGCCCTTGCTCTGCGACTATCTAGCTGAGCGTGGCCGTATCAGCGAGGCGTGGAAGCTGGTGGGGAATGCTATTAGAAATGCGATGTCTGTCGGACTACATCGCGATCCCGAATGGAAACTATGGCAAATGATGTCCGCAGATGAAAAGCTGCTTCGGAGGCGTGCTTGGTGGGGCCTTTTCATGTCGGACAAGTGAGCTTCAGATAGTGTTATCCTCATCCACGGTGAACACGCTGGTTCTGACTGTTCTCCGACAGAACTTACTCGACAGTGCTAAGCCGTCCGCAAGTTCTTCGACGGGAGATATACGATGTCGCGTTATACTCACCGCACAACCCGGATGGTTCACGTAACCTCTTCAACGTTGGCCAAAACGTAACGGTTAGTCTGATGGAATTACTGGGAGATGCTTTGGAGAAGGTGATTGAAATTTGGTGTTCTGCTTCGCTTTTGAAGATTTTAGCTAACCTATTGATGTTCCCTCTTTTAGTGCTTCACTACGGATTTCCCCGGCTGTACAGTGTTCTTCGAAATGGATCGCAAGTTCCAGGAGTGGGAAGAGCGTCTGCCGTCTGAGTATCAGCTTAAGCTGGACCCTCAGATACTACAGGAATGTAATCCCAGCGAAATGAAGATTCTCACTCGCCAACGATACACGCTCCATACATGGTATTACACTGGGCGGCTGAAGCTATACATCGCGTCTGCGACGGGCCAAGGACGTGCGCCTCAACCAACACCGCTGATGCGTCGGACGATGGAGGAGTGTATTAGTCTCTCCATCCAGGTTATTCGGTTTCAGTCAACAGCGTATCAGACACTCTTCCGCCCGAATGACGATCTGTCAGCGCCTACATATCCTGGGAATTGCTGGCTTTTTGAGGGCTGCTTCTCTCTGTTCGAAGCTTCGGTGGCGCTTATCACCGTTATGTCGCAGCTCCCATGTCAGGAGAAGGTTGCAGATTCGAACCGCGCCATCGATTCGGCGCTGTATACTTTTACTGAGGTGTCGAAACGGGAACAAGGGAGGAAGACGGGGGAAACTGCTGCGCGCGCTACGGAGGTGTTGATCACGATTCGAGAACAACATTGGCCGAAGGTCAGCAAGCTGCTCCAGCTCAACGCGGTCAAAGACGAACCTAGTGACCCTTTTGTTCGCAAGTTCATGGACATTGATCAAACTGCTACGGAATCAAACGCCCGACGGGCTAATTTTTCTATTTTGAATCCTTTTGTTCCCTCTCATTCTTCTGCACCCACGCGCCATTATACTTCTTCTGAACGAAGGGAAACCACGCTGATGCTTCAGACTTATCCATAGCGATGCTTTTGAGGCATAATCTTTTTTTGAGTTACTATGATATGTATATTTCCTTGTAGGACGTTGTATGCTATTTCTCCAGGAGGGTTTAGGAGTATTTAAATTATGCCTTGTGGATGTACCTGATACGATGTTTCTGCGAGATTTAATTATTCCAGATTAAATCTTTGACAAAAGAGAAGATGGATCATAGATGCGTTCATCAAGAGTTCATACATAACAGATAGTGATGAGATACCTAGTCCCTGTAATTTGTTTCACTGCCTGGGTCGTTCTCGATAGCATTTGTCTGGCATTTGTGAGGTCTCTGGCATCGCCGCCAGACGAAACATCATGAACTGGACACAGGTGGCAGTCTGGAGTGTGAGATAGCTGTGTCTTGTGATAAATTAAGTCGGGGCAGATATGTGAGCAGCTGCATGATATTCCGCTTAATTGTCCCGGAAGATCAGGTTGCAGAATGCGTCCTCGCGCGCCCATTGGGCAGAGACACGAGCTGCCATTGGTGTGCAGATCAGTGGTGATCCAGAAGATGGTGGGACGACGAGGAGGGCACCGGATGAGGAAGCGATAGTGGTCGTCGTGGAGATTGCAGAGAAAGATGCTGGATGAGCAGTGTGGCTGCGCCGTGCGATGTATGTATTCTGAGCAGATGAGCTGCGAAAACGACGGAGATGAGATAAACGGAGGAGGGGATTGGGGGCGTCCCGATATGGAAGTGTGATCTGCTGTGACCCCGATCCACAGGCTCTCCTCCATCCACCACCACCACCACCACCACCGCCGAATCCCCGCTCCTCCTCCTCCATGGGCTGTCCCCACCCCCTCTGACAAGCCCCACCACCATCCAGTGCGCACCACGAGCGCCCTCTGGCTGGCACCCAGACCAGCCATGCATGTCCACCGCGCATTCCACAAGGCAGAGGCCAAATACAATGTAACCACTGAATGTACGTCTTAGTCCCAGGTCTGGCACTCAGGCACTCACCCTTCCTCGCAGTTCCCAGTCTTGGACTCCACTCAGCCGCAGCGACGGGCAACGTCGGGCTCGTCGAGTATGCCCTCAACAACGGCCAGCCCATAAACTCTGTCCTCGATGGCGTTCTTCCCCTCCATGCAGCCTGTGCGGGCGGCAATGTTCAGGTTGTCAGAGTCCTGATAGATCATGGCGCAGACGTCAACGCTCCGAGGTAGGTGTCTATTCTCGGTCGCATTCATGGCGTATGTATGCATAAGACTCATTGTTACTTCAGGCTGCCGAGGAAGTATTCCCTTGACAAAAGCCGCGACGCATCAGCGCCCATAGTTGGCACATCAGGATCAACTCCCCTTCACTTTGCCGCTGCCAATGGCAATACTGAGGTCGTTTCTTTGCTCCTCTTACACGGAGCGCATGCAAATCGTGCAGATAAACACGGTGTTACTCCGGAGATGCTGGCGTCCCAGAACGGATGGGTAGAATGTGCAAAACTGCTGTCAGACTGGATTCTCAACAAGGATCGCGATCTCCGAGAGCGAGAACCGCCAGCCAAGGTTGATTACCAGGATTCGCAGTCTTTCATGTCTCATTCGCCTAGGAGGCGCTTGCATGTGAAGCAGTCGATTGATACGGCCTTGAATATACTTAAATCGCCTGATCACTCCAGGCAACAGCAGAATCCTTCCACTCCGCCTGCATCGCCCCACAAACCCTTTGGCGAGTATACTTTCTATCCCTCGGACCAATCAAATGCTCCGATTGATCCTGGCTCGCGCCGCCCATCCCTACCGCATATCATGCAAAATTCCTCTAGTACGACTACTGATTCTGAACGTCCTCCGAAAATCTCCACTAGCGCGTCTGCATCCAATGACAGACCCAGACATCGGCGGCCAAGGTCGGCTGGCACGGGTGCCGATCGAACACCAGCGCCGGATACAGCATACCCCGTATACGGCCGAGGGGGGTCTGGTCGTAAGTTGAATAGCAAGTATTCCTTGCTGAATATCTTCAAGAAAGGACAATCTGGTGACAGCTATGAAGGAATCGAAGCCTCTGAAAGCAGTCCCGCGATCACGGGCTCTTGTGTTACTCTTCCTCTAGCTTTAAACCCTAGCCGCTCTGCCCATGTCGACCTCCCAGAATCTGCGGGGTTGCCTTCTTCCCTACCTGTTCGTGTGTTCCAGCACAGAGGCAGCGACGCGTCGACAAAAGGCCGCTTTAATCCGCAGTCTAACGCCCCAAATGTTCCCCCTCTCCCTGGAAAGTCCTCAGGGACTGTACAAACTCCGCCTCGTTCAAATGTGCCCTTGGCCGTCGAACTCCATTTGGCGCTTGCCCAGCAGCAGCACCAACGTTCTAAATCGAATATTACGAATATGGAGGGGATGGGTGAGGATTCTGAGAAACCCAAGCCGTCGAGCCCTTTGGCTAAGCTCAATGCGATGCTTCTTCCAAGCTATAATCGGAATCGGTCAGGGTCTTCGAGCAGCATGCCTGTGCCCGATAGTCCTTTTGTTCACGACGACGATATCGGGTCAAGTCAAATTCCAACGCCGGAATCGGAGGGTAGCAAACCCAGTCCGAGCCCCAGGCCAGGAATTTTACGAGCGCATAATCGGACCAATTCCTCTGGGCAGGGAAGCTCGCCTCTTACCTCTAGGACTTTGCGATTTGATTCTACATCTAGCAATCTGAGCAACGAGCGGAAAGTGCGGGAAAGTCCCCATTCTGCCCCTGTTGTGCTCCGCTCGTATAACAGTGCTGGATCTCTCAGCAAGCTGAATATCCAAACCAGCGTAGAAAGCCTCAACAGCCAATCGACGGCAGAGTCTGACGCCACTCACACTGCCGAGAATTACCGGCCAGAAAGAGATGCCGCAGAGGAGGACAACGAGGAATATTATGGGAAGCCAATCGAAGGAGTCGAAAGCTCCCTTGTGGAAGGTTCTGGCGTACTTCTACAGCGTCAGCGTGGAAACTCCTTCGCGTCTTCGTCAGACTCGTCATTATCCCCTATCCTCTCCAACGAAAATGCAAACGACCCGGCTATGGCTGCACTCAATGCGGATTTCCCGTTCAGTATCAACAGACTCCCTTCTTTGGAAAGTGAGGAGCAGGAGCGCAAGCTGCAGTCGAGTCCGGGGTACCTGAGTGTGCCTCTTACCTCTGCCGATACGCGCGGCCGTGGAGACTCGATGAGCAGCAATAGCACTTGCGACAGCAGGGGTAGTAACCTCCTCATGAGTAGCGGTACAACCAGCGGCAGCGGTGCTAGCATCATTGTTACCACTCCTAACATGAACGTCCTGACGCTATCACCGGGTTCTATGAAGTCTCTCGACCCTTCCCGCTCGCACGAGCTTCCGTCAATTGACTTCGATGAGCGCTCTAGTCCCCCAGGTGTACGGACTGAGCGCCGTGCCCGCACACCATTGGATATCGATATCACCTCTATATCGGCTCAGCAGGAAGTCGAAGCGCTGGTCCAGCGCGCGAGGCAGGATGTACTGGACGTAGCTGATAATGCACCGGATATGTCGCCGCCTCTTAGTATCGGCAGCGGCCGCACACCGCTGAGCGCCCAGCTAGCCGCTTATGGCGAGGCATTGGCTCTGGAAAGGAAGCTGAGAGCGCAGAAGGAGGCCGAAATATTCCAAGAACTCATCATCGCTCCCTCGTCTTCGAAGTCTCTTACTGGGCAGTTTTTGGCCCCGGCGCCCATTAGGATATCGAAACAGAAGATTGGAGAGGTCGTCGAGAGGCAGCTTAGTCTTGAGGCGAAGGCTGATATCCCAAGGTCGAAGAAACGTTCCAAGGATCCTCGTAGACCGTCTACTGCTGATGGATGTAAGTCGTCTCTTTTTCATGAATTTGCGCATACATTCCGACTTCAATTTCTTTCTCCATAGTGTCTTCCAGCAAAAAGGATGCCTTCTTCACCGAAAGGACGATTTCTCACCATTCGTCACATTCTACGTCTACCACAAATTACACCCACCCTCCATCCGATGAATACGCCCGCGGATCATTTGAAACAAAAAATAACTATGTCCCCACATCATCCTACAAGTCGAACAACGAGACATCTCTATTAAACCTAAACCTGGATTACCCTCAGCCTAACATGCGCTCCCGCAGTCCGATGCACATGCCCAATGATTCTCTGAGCCGCATCAACTCGAGCGACGACGCGGACACGGAGACGGACACTGCGACTGACATGTACCGCGGCGGCGCCGTTCCGCTCGCGGCCGCACGCAACCAGCGCACTGAGCAAAACAGGAGCGCAAAGAAACTCACGAAGATGGGTATTCCCATTGCCAATCAGGCGGCTGCGTCCGCCAGCCGCATCGCACCGTCCACGCCACCGAGTGGCAATGTGAAGAGGTTTAACATTAAGGCGATCATGCAGACGTTCAAGGGCAAAGCGTGATTTGAAGCGATACCCCCTCCTTCGCCCCCACCCCGCATCTGCATTTCAGTTCACATTGTCTTGTACCATTATATGTACATAAGTTCATCTCCCGCTTCTGCTTTTGTGTGTGCCCTCTTTGCGCACCATACCACCGTCCCCCAATCTTGTGCATCGACGAACATTTGCATCCGCTCACCATAACTATCCTTCCTCATATCACCCAATCCCATCACGTTCCACTCCCATTCATTGTCAACTGTGTACACATTCCGTCTTCTGACATGTTTGGGTATCGACATCATTGGACCATGTGCTTATTTCTGTTTTTGTATTCCGCCTCAGTCCCTCATCCTTTCTGTTATAGCTATCTTGTTAGCATTGCTATCGCTTGTTTTTTTTTTTCCTTACGGTTTCTTTCCTCTCTGCCCTTCTTTATTCTGTTTATTTGAGGTTAGGTTACTTATTGTTGTATCAATGTATATTATTTCGGCCTGTCGCCCTCTGCATCCATATTATTTGCATTTTTTTCATTCTCATTCATGCCAACACACTTTCCCATTTACAACCTTCATGCCACATGTTACCCCCTTTTTACTTTTGGGTTTTCTGTATGTGCCCTTACTGTGTCTCATTTGAGATATTCCATATCGACATGTTGTCTCATGTATGTCCATCCATTTTGCCGACTCCGTTTTTTGCAGTATATTCAATGAAATGACTGCTGAATCCTGGCGCCCTCGCGCGATATATTATTTATATGCATCTGCTGCCGTGTATGATTTATTTTCTTTGCGAATAACGCGCTCGGATTTGGCTTAGGCGTGGTGGGTACCAGGAAATTCCCATTAAGGAGTTGGCACGGCACGTGAATAAGCGCCTCACCTCGGACCGGATTATTCGTTATTCGTGGACATTAGCAAGTTACCACCGCCGCGGCAGACGACGTTCGACTCTTATTTGTACTTGCTATATCCAAACTACTCTTCAAAATGCCCAAACGAGCTCGCGTTCATTATGTTTCCCTACGTTCTTCTCTGGTCAATCTTCCCATCTCGATATACGGACCTCTTGTAGAGCGGAGCGTCGTAAGTCTTTTACCCCGCATTCGATCGGCACGTACCAGTTCTTATGGGCATCCAACCACCCATAGAGACCTCAACACCTTGCAGTACATCTAGCTTTAGTTCCTAATCCTGGCTCTAAATCTACGTCGGAACGAGTCGAAGCCTATGTAGGATGGACTGGAATGGCATCTGCGTCGTCGTTGGCACATTTCAATGCGGGGCAAGCTAGTGACGGGAGTTTTGAAACGATAGAGATGGATCCACAATATGCGCAAGGATTAGGGCTTACTCAGGGTGATCTGGTATGTGAGTCCTTGTAGTATGCCCGCAAATTTATTACTAACTTGACGCAAGGTTGAAATCGGTCTGCTTCATGACCTTCCTCCTGCCAAATCTGTTGGAACCGAACCATTGACCTCAGATGACTGGGAAATCATTGTACGCTCGCTCATGTCTGGTTTCAGAGTCGTAAACTGACTTCTGTTAGGAAATACACGCGTCACATGTAGAATCGACACTGCTTTCGCAAGTCAGAGTTGCAAAAATTGGTCAAGAGATAGATGTTTGGGTGTTGGGGCGGACGCGTGTCAGACTGAGAGTGAGTGAGTGATAATGCGTATTTTCTTTCTTGCTGTGTTAGGGCTGAATATATTTGAAGCCAGCCTCGATCCTGCCACGAAGGGAAACGCCTTACTCTTGACCACAAACACTGAGGTCAGCATCGCGCCAAAACTACATCGCAATCGGAACACCACGTCTTCGAAACCTACCATTAATGGTGTGAACGGTAACGCAGCCCCAAGTACACAACCATCCGTCAACGGTGTTGTAGAACCCAGCAAACCCTCTTCAGTGACAAAGACCCCTCACGAGATCCTTCGCATACTTCCATCCAAAATAATAACTGCTCTAAATCTGGTTTATCCCGACTACAATGGATCAGAACTCCTAGCTTTTATTTCTCCCAGAACTTTGGCAAAACTACAGACATCCACTGCAGACCAAGCAACCAGCTGGTTCCGTCATGCTAATTTCAAAAAGTTACCATCTCCTAATGACCCCCTTGTGTCGCCTGCACCTCCTGCGCCTGTTGCGGAACCTACTGCGCGTGTCTTGAACTCTGCGACGCGCGAGGAAGGCCATGTCAGCAGCTCTGCGGCATCAATTCCTGGAGATTTCTATCTTGGATTATCGGATGATGTTCCCAGCGGGCACATTGTTTTCTCGGTTTTAGTAGATAGTCTGAAGGAGTGGGATCTTATACGGTAAGCATCTGATTTTCATATTGCTGCATTCGACTAAACTTCATCGGGTGTGTGGTAGAGTATCCCTAGCTACTGATGGGGGAACGCTGAACGTTGGAGAATCTGTAACAATCAATGGCCATCGTACAACAGAGTAAGTCTTAAAATCTTTGTGCTCATTGGAAACATCTGGACACCACAATCTAGGCATTCTAAACCAGCTACTTTTTTGGCTGGGGTCGACACTATTCTTGCGCGATGTACCAACTATTGCATCAGAGAACTCCTGATTCATTCTCAGCAGACTTCTGTGCATGGGGGTAAATTGGAATTATATTGAGTGTTAATACATGCATTAACATTTCTCAATAGTGTCGGGCCTCTTGGTGACTGGGCGCTCTGGTGCCGGAAAGACCTCTATAATTCGCTCTGTCGCGAAGACACTTCAGGAAGATCCTCGAACACTAACATGTACTCTTTTCACCTTCCGTTCTTGGATTACGCTGACCGTTTGTTTAATCTCATAGATACCTTTTATATCGATGTTTCCAAACTGTCTGAATTGGCTGTTCCTGCTGTCAAAGCCCAATTCAACTATTGGTTCGACAAGTGCGCATGGCATCGGCCTTCTGTTCTAATTCTCGACAATTTGGACAAGTTGTTGAGTGCCGAAGTTGAAGTATGTTTTTTCACTCCTGGTACAAGCGGTATACCTGTGACATAATTTGTTTAGCATGCAGATTCCTTCCGCACGCGCCATCTCACTGAAATCTTTCTGAGCATATTCTCCTCAAGTGCTCATTCTCGTACGCTCAACTCCCGAGGGATTCTTTTACTTGCCACCGCGGATTCTACGGCCGCCGTCCACTCGTTCCTCAATAGTGCACATATTTTTAAGGAGATCGTACACGTCACTCCGCCTAATAAGGACGCCCGCCGTGACGTATGCTCTCAAATCTATGGTTCTCGAACTGTATTGACGCGTATACTTAGATATTATCTCGACTAGTGCAGGACCGCTTGGAGATTGCGAAAGACATCACTCAGGATTTGGAGTCACCCATCAACTTCACGGAGTTATCTACTCAAACAGAAGGATACTCAGCAACGGATCTGAAGGATCTCGTTGCTCGAGCTATCCATGAGGTTGCCATCAAGGCCACCAAGGATTCTGCTCGGCCAGTCAGTAGAATCGAGGCTGCGGTTTAAGATATGTTGTCTAACTACGTTGTTTCGATATAGTTGAAGCTCGCCCAGTCGGACTTCACGGCGGCCCAAGTAGGATTTGTCCCTCTATCTCTGAGGGATGTAAAATTGGAGAAATCAGACGTTGCGTGGTCGGATATTGGTGGTAAGTGCTATCAAGACATTTCATTAATAATAGTGTACCCTGAGCATATCTATTCAGGTCTGTACGAGACTCGTAGGATGTTGCGGGAAACCCTTGAATGGCCAACAAAGTATGGACCTATTTTCAAACAGTCACCGCTGCGGTTACGTTCTGGGTCAGTGTTGTTATTTACTTTGGCTATCCCCTTGTTGCTAATGTGTTGTATAGATTACTGCTCTATGGATTTCCTGGTTGTGGAAAAACACTTTTGGCGTCTGCAGTGGCGAAAGAGTGTGGTTTGAACTTTATCAGTGTGAAAGGTCCTGAAATCCTAAACAAGTACATTGGCGCCAGTGAAAAATCTGTAAGAATATTATCCGTCTTGTTCAATTCTGGCCTCAATTTGAAATTCATACAGGTCAGGGATCTGTTTGAACGAGCAAGTGCAGCGAAGCCTTGTGTATTATTCTTTGATGAGTTTGACTCGATTGCACCCAAAAGGTAATGTCTCTGGGATGCTTTGGATTGCGTTTCACGCATATACTCATGTTTTTCATCAGAGGCCATGATAGCACAGGTGTCACCGACCGTGTAGTCAATCAGATGCTTACACAGATGGATGGCGCTGAAGGGCTCGACGGCGTCTACGTGTTAGCTGCTACAAGGTGAGTCATGATTTTCCTGCACCGTTATCGTCTTCTCAACTCTTTGATATTCATCTATCAGTCGCCCGGATCTCATCGACAGCGCCCTGCTCCGGCCTGGTCGATTAGATAAATCTTTATTCTGCAACATCCCTGATTTCGAGGAACGAAATGATGTACGCCGCGGTGTTCTGTCTCATGTTCCAAACATAGTCCACTAATGTACCCGCTTCCATAGATATTGAAAGCTGTGGCTAAGAAAATGACATTCTCTCCCACTGTCGACTTTGATGAGATAGCGTCCAAAACGGAAGGATTTTCTGGGGCCGATCTTCAAGCGCTGCTATACAATGCTCATCTTGATGTTATTCATCGTGCGATCGCGGACGCGCCTTCGGATTCTTCGACTTCAAACAAAGTTGATGAAGTTCCTGTGAAATATACGACGATCGGAGGATCCTTAGATAAAACTGTTCTCAGCAGAGCGGAAGAGATGGCGCTGCAAAGAAGGGTTCGTTCTGGGTTTTCCTGTTGTTCTACAATTAATTAATCTTCTGTGGATGATTGTAGCTTCGACAAGTCCAACAGAGTTCTTCCTCTGCTAAAAGCAGCACGAAACAAGTTCTCACTGCGCAGAAGGTGAGTTTACAGATAGATCTGGGGTGATGTACGGATTCTAATCTTGTTCATTAGACGGAGATTCAGCAGGAGCATATTCTCAAATCCTTGAAATCCACACGGCCATCTGTTTCACCAGAAGAACAACAAAGACTTTCGAGAATGTAGGCTCTTCCCGTTATTTTCTCTGAGCTATCTTCTAATGCAGCTTCTCAGATACCAAGAGTTTATATCTGACCGCAGTGGAAACCTTCCAGTACCTCCTGATGCAGGTGGAATAGGCAATCGTGCAACGCTAGGATAGGCAATAATATCATCGACTCTTAATTTAATGGCGCAGAGCTTCTATGATATTATTTTTGTATAATCTATACAATTTACTGTATTTCTTTCTGGTTTTAGCCGACAATGGCCGTCCCGTTTAGAGTGTGTTCCCAGACCTCCAACGTTGCTTCAGCTTCTCTAGTGAGAATATCGAACGCCTCGATGATATGCTTCTCGGTCGTTCGAGCAGACCCTATAGCGAGTCTGACGCAGAAAATGCCATTGAGGGTGGTTTGAGTGAGCATGACATCGGTCCTTGCTGACAAACGGCCATAGAAGAGTCGATTCAACTCATTTAGTGATTCAGCTGAGATTACGGCCTGCTTTTCAGATGTGCGCTTTGGAACGATCCTGAAAACTGATAGCGATAATGATGGCT
The DNA here is from genome assembly GCA_003314615.1 of Pholiota microspora. NCBI lineage: Eukaryota > Fungi > Basidiomycota > Agaricomycetes > Agaricales > Strophariaceae > Pholiota > Pholiota microspora. The sequence continues at coordinate 35,893 of QFFD01000962.1, forward strand.
GCGTTACGAGGGATAAATTGTCCGATCTCTCGACTAGGTCGATAAACGTTTGATTCAGAGCGATGCACTGATAAACGAATAAGTATGAGCTCTGAGGCTGGAGAATGCTGTGCAGTGATCTTACTCGTCGAATATAGATGCGGAAACCTTCTGCTCCAAAGCCACGAAGAACAAACCATAACTTCAAGGATCGGAAACGGCGACCCAAAGCCAGATGCCAGTTGCGGAAGTCAATAACGGTTCCTGTGATATAGTACTTAGTATACATTGAACGGCGAAATGGAAGCTACAATGTGGCAAACCTGCATCTCCGTGTATCGTCCGCAAGAAAGGCGGCGTGATATCGAGAGCTTCTGTGAGATATTTCCTGTCTCTCACCCAAAGAGTAGAACAGTCGAAGTTGACCAGCCCCCACTACAATGTTTTAGTCTGTGTTCCCTTGAAAACGAAGTAATGAAACCGACCTTGTGGAAATTCGTGCAAAACGATGTAGCGAAGGAATTGATTTCATCTAGGTAGAGCTTCTCGCGGTGTTCTGGACAGGATAAGGCGACACCGGCCCACGCAGCATCGATATGAACCCAGAGGGAAGGGTAGTCATCGACTATGGCAACAGCAGGTCAGAAGCATATATTATGAGATCGAATCAAGTAGACTGACCAACATCACGGATCTCTGGCATATTATCGACTGCACCAGAGGATGTTGTACCGACAGTGGCAACTAGAGCAAATGATTAGCAGGAGTATGGAGTCGCAATTTAGGTAAAGCAAGTACTGAGGATGAAAGGCTTTCGTCCGATCACGTTGTCTTCCTGTAGTGCATTGCGGAGGACTTCGCCTCGTAGAGAGAAATTGTCCTCGGCCTGGACATCCAACGACCGAACATGGAGTCCTAGAATGAGGGCAGCTTTTGCCCCGAGAGAGTGTGTCTGCGTTGTGGTATATATCACTAGGTCCTCCATCTTCGTGTCAGGATGGTTTCGCTGGTAAAGGGAGCGAGCAGCCACGACTGCAACCAAAACCGAATCCGAGGCCGTTGTCTGATAAAAACGTCAAAAGATATCTCAGCGCCACTGGTAAGAAGATTACCTGGATGCATCCTCCTCCGATTCCAGATGAATTACGGAATGCAGGAGACAAGCCCAAGAGGTCAGCTGCCCAATCCATGACTATAACTTCGAGCTCGGTACATGCTGGGCTGCTTGTCCACTGTGTACTGTAATTGAGGGCGAGCGAAAACAAAATTCGTCATGCGTTTCTTACGTTGAATCCTGGATTTGTGACGCTCGACGCATACAGATCCCCCAATATGCTCTCGAAGCTGGCACCTGCCGGAAAATATGCGAAGAAAGAGGGATGTTGCCAGTGGGTTAAACCTTTGACAAAAAATCGGTCTACGCTTTTTTTTCCCATTCGTTTGTATTCTTACCCGGGATGATATATTTCTGGTAGTCATCGGCTATAACTTGGAAATCTTCTCCCTTTTCTGGCACAGTGACTGGGGATATACAGTGTTATTCGACAGCAATCAATAAGAGAAATTTGCGGACAAGGAATATGTTCTCTCAGATATCCTGGTTCCACCTTGGAGATGACAGATTTATCCTGCAGAGAGTAGTAGTAATCACAGATGCGATCTATGGCTTGATAGCCAGCTTTTCTAAACCTATGTCCCAAAAAATGAGATAAGAAACTGTCCCACACCATGTCAATAAGGAGAATACTTACTGCTCAATGTCCATGATAAAAGCCCAAGGTGGTGCGGGATAGTTGCGGAAAGGAATAAATCGGAGAGTCTGGCCATGGCTGAGAGATGAGATGAAAAATGAAGTTATAAAAAGATCCCCGTGCTCCAAAATCATGTGTTCCCTGCCGACGCCGTCACGGTCGTGGCTAGTAGGCGCCCTTTTTCTGTTCGTCGGTTTCTTGTTGGCCATTATCAAATGGCAACTTCTCGGGTCGTTTCCTTCGTGTCGTCGTTTGGTATGAAATGTTCTATCCGATTTGTGTCATGTCCTAATGTTTCTGTGTCGTATTGACGTTTCTCAGTGCGCGATCAGCCTTATATTGCTGCCTTCCTTCTGGCTCTGGGATCGTTAAGCATTGCAAGAGGATCTTATCAAACGCTCTCTGTTCTTCTGCAGACATTTATTCTTCCAGGAATCAGCGTAAATGTTCTCTGTTATGTCCATGTTCATGCCTTGACGTGAGGTTCCACAGTTGAAGCGATATGGCGCGAAGAAAGGAGCTTGGGCAGTAATAACTGGTGCCACCGATGGAATAGGCAAAGAGTTTGCTCTACAACTTGCTAAGGCCGGATTCAACGTGCTCATCGTTGCTCGGAATCAAGTATTGCTCCAGGAAACAGCGGAAGAGCTAAGTGCGTGTTTCTCCTAACTATGACGTGTGTTCTAAAGTCACGAATTTTATATGCAGAGAGCAAGTATGGTGTTGAGGCAGCAACGTTCTCCATCGACTTTGCAACGGCAGACGAGGGGGCGTACGATACGTTCACAGAAGCGACTTTGGAAAAGAATATCACTGTTCTCGGTACGTAGACTTATAACACTTCATCAATCATTCTGAAGTCGCTACCTATAGTCAACAATGTCGGAAAGTCGCACAACATGCCAGCATACCTTTTCGATACTCCAAAAGAGGAGATTAAAGATATCGTTTCGGTTAATGTGGACGCGACTTTGCGCGTGACATACGCGATTCTACCTGGCATGGTTCAGCGGTAACTTTTCACACTGATCTATTCTAAATTATCACTCATATATCTCCAGCAAATGTGGACTTATCTTGAACATTGGCTCATTTGCTGGTGCCGTTCCTTCCCCCATGCTGGCGACCTATTCCGGAACCAAAGCATTCCTGTCTACGTTCTCAAGCGCCCTCGGTGAAGAAGTCAAGAAATTCAATATAACCGTAGAGCACGTAAACACCTACTTTGTCGTCAGTACTGTTCCCCTCTTACCAGCGCACTGTATCACGGGTCTAATGCATGTCAAAAGGTTTCGAAGCTTTCCAAAATCCGGAAGTCATCGATGTTGATTCCTAAGCCGAATGCCTTCGTTCGCTCGGTCCTTTCCAAGATCGGCTTGCCCTGCGGTGCTGCTTACAGCGGTCGGCCGAACACGTCTACGCCGTACTGGTCTCATGCCCTTCTAGACTATGCGATGACTGCAATTAATTCGCCCAAGCTATTCATCAGCTATACACATGGGCTCCACCGAGACATCCGGAAACGAGCGTTGAACAAAATCGCCCGCGAGTCGAAAGCTCAATAGATTCACGCGGCTTCGGACTCGTTCCTGTACGCACTGGAATTCTGGAATACTGGTTGCTCTTCTAACCTCGCTGGCAATCTGCTGAATGTTGTGGAGGCGGCGTTTGCTCAGGGTCGTATGTCTTGGTCTAAAAATGTACCCTCGCTATCAGAGCTTTGCGCAATCAAAAGGCTTCTCGGTCCTGTTACTACGTTTGCCATCACTGAAAATTTCAAGCACAAAACCAATCCATCACTGCGCCCACAGCTTCGTGGAATCTTTCTTGTCTAACCGATGAAAATTTGTGCTCTCGGCCTTGGAGCCTGTATCCATATCTGGTAGGTGAGAACAAGGGGGAGACCAATCGTGGCGCATCTCCGTGGATGATACCTGATAATCGCTCCTATCCGTCGCATCCTGGTGGATTTTTGGGGGATTTCCTGAAAGGCGCGGTCGGTCAGACGCACACACAAGTCTCCACATGTCAGGCTAACCAATTAATTGGGGGGATAACGATCGTGGCGGCTGACGCTCATCTGAGGCTTGAGACAAACAAGACCAACCGTCCGCGCGATATATAAAGTGCCGTTCTCCTCTTATTTCTTTTCTTCAGCTCCACTACGAACACGATTGACTGTCTTGGGCTTCGAGGAGATGACCGCTACGCAGTGTCACCATGCATCGCATAGCCATGTCTACTGCCAACTCCCTGAGTGTCTCGTGAGGGGCGGGTGCGCTCGCTGCCTGCGTTAGTTCTTTCCTCCCTTCATCTGCTATCTACTATCGTACTGACACTGCCCAGTGTCCTAGGAGCCATCACCCAGCATATCACAGGCGCAGTGGCGCCCGCCTGATGATCATGCGTCTTACCCCCAAAATCGCGGAACCTCCCAATCAGGCCGTGCAGAGGTGGCGGGCAGTGGCAGACCAGCCGTAAGTTCTTCTCATTCTCTCATTCTCAACGAATTTGGACTTCTCTAACGCTCGACGCTCTTCTTGCTTAGTAAACGAAGCTCTCGTGTAAATTTATGGTCCCCATTGCCCATGCCCCCCACTAAATTGCGGATACGCGTCACACCCTTGAGCAACGTGTGTTGCGGGCGGTGAAGCTATTACGGTCAGTGCTTGCTGATAATCCTTTGACTCGATCTGATATTTGCTTCGTCTTGCAGAAATTTTCGACACCGGCTAGCCGTCCCCGCATTGACGTTTCTCCTTTCTCTTTTCTCCTTTCTCTTTTCCCGTTTCCTGTTCAATTACTGACAATATAGCTAGCACTTCAAGAATATGCCCAGGTAGGTCTAGCTAGGCATCGAAGATTTGTTTCAAGGCACCTTCAAGTTTCAAAACATTCGAACGACTACTCGCGTTTTCCCCCTCAGACAAGCAACTCTTCAAGCTCTTCAAGCTTCATTCCTTCAGTGGCACTTCAAGTACGTCCCTTCCACTTCATCGCACAACATTTGGCTAGAACCATGGCTTGGAGAGCTTGGTACTGACCTCTCGCTAGGAGTCAGATATGCCCGGCATTGTTAGACGGGCACATCTCTTCGGGCGAAAGCTGGTCTCAAGCTTTCTCTGGGCCCCCTTCTATGCCTTTCTGTGATTGTGCCATCGTGATATGATTCGTATAGTTTTGTTTGTATATGCCAATGAATGATTTGATGCCTGAAAGGGCTGAGTGCACTTCAGCGCCTGTTTGGCTTAACAAGGATAGCACCCGTGCTTTGCACCTGTACATAGCAAGGAGGGATGGAGTGTTTGCACCACCTCCTTGATCAGCACTCATGCTTCAAAATATTAAACATCTCATTACTCTATAAGCGCCCAGTAGTGTTGCCGCGGTTCGGCTCGACTCCGCTCAAGTCAACAAGTCAAGCCTTGAAATTTAAACTACAAGCATTGTGTCCGTATTTGGTAAGTAGTTAAAGAAACGGTTAGCTGGTCAAAGTCGGTAGACAATCTGACAAATTTGACCTTCCAAATGATTTCAGGCCTACTTCCAATATTTTCAGGCTCACTTCCAACAATTTCAGCTGGTTTTGCAACCAATCATTGCACTTCGTTTGCTCCCTTTGAGTTTGGAACCCGAAAAGCGACTTGCCTGAGGACCACAATCTCTTCATGATACATTTCGTAGCTGTGTTTTTGTTGATGCGGCGTTGCAACCGGTGCAGTTCCATAATCATGCAGTCTCCGGTCTCCGCCTTTCAGGGTGTCTGTATTCAGCACTCATTGCCATAGATTATATGCAAGTTGGTTGTTATCGATTTTGGCAAAAATAAGCCAAGTCATACGCAGACCGTACACAAATCGCCAGCGATATTCTTTCATGCAAACCTGATGCGCCGTCGACAACAACGCTTTCCCTCTAAATTTGAAGCAACGTGTAGAACAGCGCCGACAAAACATGCCGGACTTGTATTAGCAATGAAGTAGCCCGAGTCTCCCGCGAGGAAGTGAACTTGCACCAGCCGCTGAGCTGGCATATATCCATTTCTGCATATTTATTGTATATTTCCAAGCCAGGAATGAACCCCGAAGCATCCGCTGAGTGTACAAATTGCCGCAAGAGGCTGAGCAGCGCGAGTGGTTTATTCCGAGCTTGGCCACCATCACTGACAGATGTGTGACAGATATGTTTGACAGCTTAATCGCGTCTCCCGGTTAGACGGGAAATATCAAAGTGGTCGATAAGATAACTCAACATCGCTTGATGGCGTGGAGCACTGGGAGGCTTCATTCATCGACGGCTGCGCAGATGCAGGTAGGGGTTATAGAGACAACGGAAAACTATTGTGACCATTGTGATGACAATGATCACGTGGATGCTGCTTTGGTGTGTTTGTCCGGGAAATGCGACTGCAGCGTGTGGCGATTGTGCTTGACAAGGGTCGCGGTTAATGCATACATAATTCCAACTCATCCTCTTTCCTTCTCCACCATGAAGCGCACTCCGTCCCGTGCTCCCTCCCCCACCCCGACCGCATTCTCCGGCATATCCAACTATCGAAATGACTCCTACCGATCCCGGGACATGAAAGGGGCACCCGCCGTCCCAACCATCGACTATCGCCAGGTCTCCAAAATCCACTTTGCAGAACTAGGGAAGTATCTTGCAAGCTACTTGGCTGCCGGTACGTCTTGTATTTCTCATTTCTCATGGTTATGTCTCACAGGTGTTACTTTTTGGGCGTCATTAAGCACCTCCGAATTCTCGCTCAAATGCGAGATCGAAGTTGACCAGATTAACTATTCAACAATTCCATGAACTGTCGACGGATGTATATGACGAACTTGTTAGGCGAAATAAAGAGAACGAAGGTGAGTTGGAAACCATCGTCATTGCTCAGCTCTTACTGTCTTCCTCCAGTCCCATTCCTTCCGGTCAGAGAGGAATTCCACCCTAAACGGAATCAAGCCCGTCAAAAATTGGCAACATTACCGACCACCCGCTTTGAAGACCTTTCTAGTGATGTTTACTTCGAGCTGGCTCGTCGGTATCCCGAGTTCAAGGAAGAGGTGAGCAGCCCATGATATCTCCATGGTAATTGAGCATCGCTCAATGATTGCACCCAGGCGTCCGGGAGAGGGTCAACAACATCCAACTACGACGACTACCCAGCACCAGACTTCCCATCCAATGCAAGTTCACGAAATGCAGCAAGCAGTCGAACATCTGGTCGCGGCTCCGTTGACCGTGACCGACCACAGGATAGTGGATATGGTGGAAGCATATCCAGCCGAAGACCATCAGTTGATAGAAGGCGACCGAGCGAGACCGAGTTTAGCTCTGGAAGACGCAGTGAGGATTCTTATCGACGTCCAGAAGATCCCTACCCTCCAAGACCAGTCGACGAAACTCTTTCCGCCGCACTAGCTTCTCGGAGGAAGCCTTCGCAGGACATTACGCGAAGATCAGAGGATCGCGAACGAGAATTTATCCGCCGTCCGGGCCAACCGCCTAGCATAGCAAGTGATAGCACAGCAACTGCAAATACCGCCCCCGCACAAAGTACAACGGCGACAAGTGCAGTCATCATTCCAAACAAAAGCACCATGGAGGAAGAATATATCGATATTCCGTTTGGCCGCGAGGGCCGCGACAGTGGTGTTCCAACAATCGACGATAGGGCGGGCGAGGGTGTGCGGGATATGGGACCAGAAAGTGAACTCCCTGATAGTGCGAGTGACTACCCAAGTCCAATGAGCGCAAGGAGTCCACCAGCCGGTCTGATGGGTCTCAACGCTCGACTAAAGGAAGTTGAAATTGAAGACGACACTGCTCCAGGAAACCGCAGCGGGGACGACCTATATGATAAATACGGGAGATCATCCGTTGACTCAGCCCGATCCGCTGGAGGGATGGGTTCTCGAATGCTCAATGGAAGAGCGAGCGTCTCGGAAGATAGGGAAAAGATGCGGCGCGACTATGAATACAAAATTGCCACGATGCAGACACAAATTACGAGCCTGCAGCGAGATCTTGATGAGAGCGCAGAACACGAGAAGCGGAGGAAGGAGAGCGAAGCGCGGGTGCTCCAGTTAGATGAAGAGCTTGCAGGATTACGTCAAGTGAGTCCCTTTCATTTGCGAAATACGTGGGCGTGATACTGATATGCTTTTAGCGCGCCGAGGAACAAAGCATTGCGATGCGATCAATGCAGAAGGAACTTGAAGACCTTAAAGAAGCTCGTCAGCGGGAAGCTCGCCAGGCTGAGGAAGATAGAGAAGAGCTCGCTATTTTCCGGGATCGCTGTAATAGACTCGAAGAGGAGAATGAGATGCGGCAGAGCGGGGTGAGCCATTTTTTTTTGCTTGATGTTCAGCAGCTTATAGGGACCCCATAGAACGATTCCGAAAATGTAGAGCAGCTGAGAAGCGACATGGAGAGTCTACTGATGGAGATCAACGAACTTTCAAGAAGAAACGACGAGTTAATGGTATCGAAAGACTCGGATAACGTGCTCATCCGCGACCTCGATAATCAACTGAAAGAGTACAAACGCAAGTATGAACAAGCGAAGACGGAATTACGGAGTGTCAAAGGTAAGCACGCTCTATTCCAAACGATGCATCGATCAGTCTAATTTATCTTCGTATCTAGCTACTTCACAATTATTCCTCCAAGCGCCTAAATTCGACAGAGGCGAGGATCAGCTACCAATGGCAGCGGATGGCGGAGTGCTGGATATCCATATCACAGCGTTCCTATCCGCAATCGATACCCTCCTTACCGCTGGACGATCGAATGCACCCACCCGCGTGCTGACGCCCATGAAATCGGTCGTTAATGCTGTGACGAACATCATCGAGGATGTCAAGGCGTTTGAGCGGCGACCACAGCGGGATCGGGGTGATACTGATAGTGACGCTATTAAATCACTCAGAGAACGCGCAGAGGCGACGCTCAGCAACCTTGTCGCCGCGACAAAGACGCATGCGTCGAGCTCAGGCATGTCTCCAGTCAGTCTTCTCGACGCTGCTGCTAGCCATGTATCTGTCACTATCACTGAGATTGGTCGGGCGGTCTGTATTCGCAAAGCGACTAAGGCCGAACAGGACCAATACTCGTACCCTTCTCCAACACCGACAGCTACTAGTGGGTTTTCACCGTCCCTAACTTCGGTAGTTGAGAACCGTTCTGGCACTCATTCACGTAAAGCCAGTCAAGCATCAGTATCCAGCCGTAATGGTCGATTTACGGATTCGCCTGGCTCACCATCGCTGCAAAGTCGAGCTTACATGGACACCAGGAGGCGACCACCGTCGGAGAACTCTAGCTCAGAACAGACTAGCTCACCACCGCCAATTTTCGATTCGCATGGAAATATGGGCGGGGTAGTTAGTGACGACTCGGCACAGGCCGAAGGATCAGAGGATGCGTGGGCAGAGCTCAAGGTCAGTACACGCTTTTCATCTGTCGCTTTTTCAATCAGACTAATGCATTGCCTTGATCTAGCCCTACCTGGAGGCACAGACGGAATCGATAGTGTATGCCATCCAAAGTGTGCTATCGGGAGTGCGCAGTCCAACACCATCACCTACGCTCAACGAGAATCTGACACAAATCATCACGATTGTGTCAAGTATCGTCGCTGTGTGCAACGATAACCTACCCCCTCAGTCAGCTCAGCAAGGGAACGAAATTTTGCGCGAGCTTGGCGAGCATGCGAACCGCCTGAGTGAAGTGCAAGCACTCCCTGAGGTTACCAAAGAGAGCAGACAGATCATGGCGAAGTCCAGCTTTGCTATAGCAAATGCAATGAAGGGTTTGATGAAGCTATGAAGAATCTAATGACCGGTTTTTGCTTGACTCTTCGTTCTTTTCAGCCCTCACTCTTTTTGTCTTTTCTCTCATGCATGTTATATTCAGACATTCCTTTCAAGTTTCATTATATCTCAACCATCCTTTTTTATCATCTTGACTGCCTCTTTTTAGGATGATATAAGTCCTATAAATTATGATAATGACTGTCAGACATTGATCCACCCAATTATACACCCGGCTCCGTTTGTTCTTGCACCCCAGACGATGTGACTTTCTCGTTGCCTGTGGTATACTTTCTTGCTGTCATTCTGCTAAATCGTTTTGTTGCATGACTGTATTATCAAAAGAGGCTGTATATTGTTGGACAATTAGTGACTGTTTATGCGTCCGCCTCCACTCTTTAGATTCTCGACATTTCTGTGATAATGTAGTAAAATAATTTGAAAATAATTGTAATTTTTGACCCCGCGTGACGCGTGGCATTCCGTGAGTGCAACTATGACTATTCGTGTTTCGTTCGCGTTTCGCGTTTCCTTTCAACTTTGACAGTGATATCACTATCTTGTGAAGCTGGTTTCACGCGCATTATGCTTCCCTTTCTTGCCTTTATTATTGCTTGAGTTTATTTCTGGATTGTATTTGGAAAACAACAAGATTCTGGAGCGATTGATATCGGAATTTGCACGACTGCTCTTGGACTTCGTCTCAGTGGCCACTGGCCATAGATTAACTTGGGCTCCGCGATTCATGCGCAACTCTGTAATAAGGTCGCCGACTACAAAGGTCTCGTGGTTCTATCCAGCCCATCGATCCTATTGATAGGTTGAAAATCGGACTTTTGCTCTCCCCAAGTGTCAAGCCGCGTATTTTGAAGCAGTACCTGCGGGGCTTATAATTGTTTCCTGCCATGTTATTCCTTCCATTCAAACCGCATTAAAACTAACCCCACAGGTTTTTGTATCTCATCGAACTAGTGATCCCCTCCTGGGAAGCAGCAACGTTCACAAACCGCGTCATCTAATTGATGCTGAACCTGCACACCATTATCTACTTATCTCGAACATATCTAAACCGGCCCACAAAGTAGATTGAGACTATTCATACTCACGCCACTTGGAATTGCGCATGTGCTCGAGACTGAAATCAAGACGGCACTTGGGATCCCCTTATGTGAATTCGCTCAAGAGCTCCGTAGGTCTCGCGATCATACACCCTACTTCTCTCATCTCTTCAAACCAATACATCTCCACGAATACGATAGATGGCCCGTTACTGTTTAGGTCAACCTGCAGACCATTTCCATTTTGCACGGTCAGCCGTCCATACCACTACCATTGCGAAAGACAATTTCAGCTCTCACTTGGGGCGAGAAAAGATAACGCAGCGAATGGATACGATGAACGAGCGAATTGTTCCTGAGAACCAATGTAGACAATGGGGCACTAGTAAGGCTTTATCAGTGAGCGAGAGTAGCGTTCAAGAATTTCAACCTCGTCAATCGCAAGCCTCTGAAGAGCGTCATCTGGCAGCATGAGGGCCGAGACTTAGTACAATGTCTGCTTTTGATTGCCATAGATATTTTCCTTTTGTCAGAGAAAAATGTTTGTGTGGAGGCGCAATAATCAATCTCACTACCAAATTGCCCCGAACGCTTCCAAAATAGAGCACAATCCGACCGACCGACATATGAACTTGAGTAGAATCAATTCAATTACACAGTATGATTTTGACAAGTCCATGAAAGCGTGGCTGTGCTTTTTGGCACGTGGAGTAAATCCGCTTGAGCACGCCATAGCACGCCATCGTCTGAGTTTGAACAGGTCATATATAAACCTCGTCCTTGACGCATCTGTGCTCTTTTGCCCTCGTCCTACGCCCATGTTGTCTTTCTTGGTTTTCTCCAGCCTATTGTCCACTTGTGTTTCTTTCCCGACGTGTCTTTTACCTTCGACGCTTAGCTTATCGCCTCTCTATCAAATTTAACCTCCGATTCTGGTCATGCACAAATACCGCTTCGAGACTGCGTACACTGGGCGTCCGTGCGCTTCTCACCTCCCATTGGCCGTGTGCTCTGTGCGAATCTTGGGGATCCAAGAACACTATTCTTTGGGGCTGTCGGCGCTGCCTCCCCGTCGGATCTCCGTTCCACATGCACGGCGTTCCGCAGAACATTCCGCAAAGCAGGTTCTTATCTATTGCTTGTCGTCGCAACTGGCTTTGCGACCTAATTGCACAAGCTTTTTGCTCGTTTAGGTGCGCGAAAGTGAAAATCGCATAACAGCGTCAATCTAGACTGATCAGAAGAGTTACCATTGGTAGGTCCATGTGATAGTTAGAACCGGTTCATTGTTTTTGTACGTATCATTACGTCTGAATGAAAGCCCTTTTTTCGTATAAATTTGCGCGGCTCGCTCTCCGTTCCTCACTCTTGGAGAGGTTTTCAACTCCTTACAACTGCGTTCCCTCAAACTCAGAATGCACACTAGCACTTCTGACTCGTCCTCCGAATCCTCGCTCTCTGACTCACCGTACAGTCGCGCGACGACACCTTCCTCGCATAACGCAGTAGCATGCTATGTCTATGCATGCAGCGATACACTGACGCCCTCCACGCTTGAAGCGCTGTTCGAGAAACATGCTTCTGGCGACTGCCTTGGCCTTCTTATCGACCGTTCCATGTCTTCCGAAAACCTTTCGTTCATGAATACCGCGAATAAAGACGAATGGACGAAGACAATCTCCGATGACCAGGACATGGAGTATTTTGTGTGCTCCATTTACCAGGCTCCAGCCGTGACTGACTGCGTGAGTGCCAATATCTGGCACATTGTGCATACCTCTTGACTGACAGACACAGACTATACCATACATCCCTACCGACCCCGTTCATGCTGCCCAGTTACACCTCATCTCCCTCGCATCTCTACGCGCCGTCATCTCCGTCCCACTCAGCGGCTCTCTAACCCTCCACACCCTCGAGCGGCCTACCTTCGCCTACAAGCCCCTCTCATACACCACCTCACATAGCCTCCAACCCGCGACCTCATCGTCTGGTGTGCTCACGGGGAACGTGCCAACACCCGCTGAATGGGAAACGCTCTGGGCAACATGGGACGCGGTGACGCTCCATATGATTCCAGAGCGCATGCTGCACCAGAAACCTATCGATCTGCGCCACAAGTGTCTTTTCTACATCGGACATATTCCGACTTTCCTGGATATGCTCTTGCACAAGGCTATAGGCGGAGGTGCGACGGAGCCGAAGTGGTTTTGGAGTATCTTTGAGGTGAGCTTGGTTGTTGCAGCGGCGCTGTCGGCCAGGTGTTGAGCTTGTTTTTCTTTTGTAGCGCGGTATTGATCCTCATGTGGACGATCCCGACCATTGTCATGTATGTTTTTTTGCCTTGTTGGTTAACCGCATACAGCCGTCTGATTTTACATGCAGAACCACTCAGAAGTACCAACCAAGGATGAAGATTGGCCCTCTCTCGCTGAGGTGCTCGTCTTCCGCGATGGTGTGCGCGATCGCCTGCGCGCGCTTTATGCAGACCTAGACTCTGGCCGTCGCGAACTCACGCGTAACATCGCGCGCACACTGGTTATGACACATGAACATGAGGGTTTCCATGTCGAGACGCTTCTGTACATGCTCATTCAGAAAGCAGGCTGCGGCGATACTCTCCCACCTCCAGGCTTCGTCGTCCCACCATGGGCAGACCTCGCTGCTCAATGGGCGCTTAACCCTGCTCCAAATACCGCCACTGTTACTGTCGGTCCAGCGACGTTGTTTATGGGCCAGGACGACTCTGAGGCAGACGACTTTGTTCAGTCCTTAGACGGCGACGGGAAACCACGCGTCAGCGTACCTACAAAGGCTGGCCACACCTTCGGATGGGATAATGAGAGTTCCGCACGCCATGTCGAGGTGGGCGCCTTCCGTGCGTCGTGGAGGTGCATCACCAATGCCGAGTTCGCTGCCTTCTGGCGCGCGTCCAAAAGCACTATCACTCAACCACGCAGCTGGGTTCTCCTCGGGGCGAATAAAGACGAGATTCATGTGCGCACACTCTTTGGGTTCGTCCCCCTGCGCATCGCGGCCGACTGGCCTGTGCTCACGGCGTACGACGACCTCGCAGCATACGCCACTGCACAGGGCGGGCGACTGCCTACGGAACCCGAGCTGCGGCTCTTCCTTGACATATACGACGTTGGCCACGAAGGCGGCGCGAATGTGGGCTTCCGCCACTGGCATCCCATACCCGGGACAATGGGCCTCGATGTGCACGGTGGGAAGGGTAGTAATGGGGGCGTGTGGGAGTGGACTGCGACAGTATTCGATACGCACGAAGGGCTGGTGCCAACGGAGCTGTTTACGGGATATTCAGCGGATTTCTTTGATGGGAAACATCAGGTTTCGGTACGTCGTTGCTTAGATTATCACACCTTGTTTTTTTTTTTGACTTCGCTGACCTGCGTCCTCTTTGCTCTAGCTCGGGGCCTCATATGCTACGATTCCTCGCCTTGGAAGGCACACTGTGCGCAACTTTTACCAGCACAATTACCCTTACCCCTGGATTGGCGCTCGCGTTGTGTATGATATCTAGATTAAGCGCTCATGCTCACACCTCATCGTTAGTGCGATCCCCCTCTTCTGTTTGCCTTCAATTTTTCACTGCTGTGTATTTATTCATCTGCTATTCGACTCCATAATGTATCATGTATTATCAACCTCTCCACCGAACCAAATGACAAAAATTCATAGAACATAGACTGGGTATAATGGATCTGCAAGAGCAAAAATAAATAAATAGTTCCAGTTCGAAAGTTATGTAAGTAACTAGACCGACAACAGGTTAAAGCTATGAAAGCGGCAAGTGTATTGAGTCTGGGAAAATGAAAAATGGTGTGTAGTATGTGTCGAGTTATGACGAGTCGAGCAGAAAGCGCCACAGCCCGAAGAGAATATTGACGAGAAAACCGACAATGATTCCCATTGACATACGTCGTCTAGGAGTTTCAATAGAAAACGTTAATAATGGCATTGAACCTCCGCCGCCCACGGACACCTTGCAGTGGGTCGCGGTCGTGGTGGTAGAAACGGTACTCACGAGAAAATAACGTTAGACATCACCTCCTGTTCGCTGTCATCTGTCCAGAACACAGCGGGCTTCTGTCCCCGCAGGAAAAAGAAAGGTATGAATGGGAAGAAGAATCCGAGGAGAATGCCCTGTAGCATTGTCGAATTCGCAGAGGAGGATTGAGATAGCGTGGCGGAACCTGCGTTGTCAATGTTATCTATCCATTGCTCTTCTAATGCTCGTGCGTGTTCATCATCTGTTTCGGATTAAATTGTGAAAGAGGAGCAAGATGGAAATTAGATGAGCAAAGGGAAGACAAGGATCTCGGTGACGACACGCACATTCTTCCTCTGTTTCGAAGTCTACGTCGAGATAATTTGCGGAGGATTGGCTGTGAAACTGTCGCCGAAAATTCTCGATGTCCTCCGGGGAGAAACCGACGGATGCTAGCCTGTCAAACCCTCGCGCAGGTTGCAGCTGGGCAGTCTGATATGATATTGAGGAACTGCAGAGCAATAATATACTAATGATCACTCACCTGGACCGTGCTATCCTCTTCCAATTCACTTGAGTCCATCACAGGGCCCACAGAACAGTGTATCCATGTTGAATTTGTACTCCCCACCTTCACTGCGGCAAAGTTAGAGGGCGCAGTCGCTGAACCGGGTGTTTCTGTATCGGCCGCATAGGCGCGCTGTTGGCGTTCTTCCAGCGAAGCTAGCCAAGGGAATAGATATGTCCCGTCGGTGAGCAGTCTCCCTGAATGGATCAGCCGCAGTCGACGATTGTGTAGTTCTGGGCGTGCGTCGCGAATCTGAACACGAGGTATTAGCAGACGCGTACATGCAATAACGAGACACGCACATGTTTCTTCACATCCCGCACTGAATCTTTTTTGTCGACGATGATGGTCAGATCTGGGGCGCCTTCAGTGAAGCGCACGACTAGTTCGCGTGAGGTCTCCTCTGAAGGAGGTGCTGCGGATGTCAGTGAGCTGTGAGTGCCTGCATCGGTAAGTGGTGGGTCTACGGCTCGTTGTTTGCCTTTGGCCTTTTCGCTGAGTATGTCGGCGCGATACATCTAGATTAAGTGCATGGAAATGCTAATGTTACTAAGTAGATGGAAGTGGAGGTGGAGGAGCGCATGCCGCACCAACGATGATCTCAATTATGTAATATAGCACCGGGTCCGCCTTGGGAAAAGACGGCGAGTGACGGCGAAGCCTACTTATCTTTCCTTTTGCCATGGGCCTTCAATATTTCAATTGCAAAAAACCTGATCTTCGAATCTTGTGCTCTATTGTATTGCAGTGTGTGCCAGAACTTGAAATCGGCTTGATTTTCCCACTTATCGCTTTTTTCCTGGATGAGTACTATGGCATGCACACCATTGAACACTCGAGTCTTCTTGCAGTCTTCTGTTTATCTCTGACTAGACCTGCCTCGCAATTTTTGATTTGCCTGCATATATGGCGTTTTAAGGTGCTGGTCAGTGTTCCTGAATAAACATCATGATTCGTGCTCAATGCTCTGACTCGAATAGGCGTGATGTATTTTCCCTCTGTACTCCTCCAGAGCTCTTTCAATGGGTATCTCTGAGGCTGGGACGAGTCAGTTCAAGCTCTGCAATGCCATTGATTCTATCACAAGTATCGCACCCCTGTCACTTCCCCGCACGCTTGGATCAGATCTACATGCATTACATGAACTCCTATGATAGCGGAGTCAAAACGCGCGACTTGTTGTCGCGTCGTCAAAAGGTCTGTCCAGGGCCGAGTCATTGATACAGGCCCAGGAATTTACCGCTTGTTCTTTCAAGGTTCCGGTGAGCAAGGAAGTCAGGATCCACGGTATGATTCCATCCTATCAACATCAACACACTATATAAGGGCAGGGAAGTTGTGTCGTTAACCATCGTCAAGTTTTCTTTCCAATTTCTTTAGCTCCCTCCAACCACCGCTGGACGATCCAATATGAAGATTCCCCACATTCCCTCTCGTATCACCCTCTTTTTTACTTTTACGGCCTTCTTCACACTAGGTCAGGCGCGTTTCACGCCTCAAGTCAAAAAAAAAGCCTTCCAGTTGATTTTAACGCCTATCCACACCGCAACGTTCGCGTTCTACATCATCTTCGGACTTCTCACGGCCTTCCAGACGCTTTCTGCGCTCATCAAAGCTATCACTGCTCTCCGCAACATTGGCCGACGCAACAAAGCACCTGGAGACGGCCTGGACTTCAGTACTGGAAGCGTTTACGCGTACATCATTTTCCTCGCTGCGTCGTCCGCACTCGTGTTTTATATCATGTCCGCCGTTTGGGTTGTCTATACACTCAATGAGTTCACCGTGAAACCGATTTCCGACGCATTTGCGGCTGGGAGAGTCATTGCTGATGACCTTTCCGACTTCTTTATCTGCTTCGCCATGGTCGCTCTCTTGTATCATCGTCAACGCATTGGATTTGGTGCGAACTCGTCAGAATTAAGGCCGTACACCTACAAAGTCATCGTTGATGGGTTGCTCCTCGTCGGGTTTTTAGCCGTGATAATTGTTTACACCTGCCTTCGATCGGTGTACTCTTCAAACACGACGTTGCAGCATCTTATTCAGGCTTCCAATGAGCTCCTTGCAATTGAACGTGTAGAAGTAGCGCTCTTCTTTGTTCTGTCAGTGAACATCACCGTGTCGTCAATCTGGACATGGATCAAGCTCAAGAAGGTCTCTCAAGCTGATGCAGTAAGCTAATATTCGTGTCGCCATATCTTGAGCGTCTGTCTGATGCCGTCTTGCAGGCTATCCTCGGGCATGTCGTCAAATTCGTCTCCCCCATGCTAATCATTAGGGCGATATACAGGGTTGTACAATATGCTCTCTACGATTCCATGAACTCGGGTTTGATATCCCAGCAGAAGAACGACGCATTCCGCCTGGCGCGCGTTCTCGTATTGGGTATCACCTACTTCGTCATCTTGCTGTTCTCCATGAACTAAGAATCTGCAGTTTGATATCGATGTTACCCGTGCCTGTCTTCAAGAATCATGATCATGAATAGGACTATTCTGCGATCTCTTCCTTCCTTATGCCCCCTTTCTTAGTGAAGTTTATGATCCCTAGTGTGGCCGTTGACGGTAGTCTCGTTTTTGTTGTTGAAAAAAAATAGCATGCTATTCTGTCGTAGTTCAGTATGTACTCCCTAAAAGCTGATCTCCAGTTTTGCACTGCACCCTACTGTTCCTTGTGTCGAACAAGAGTTCAAGCCTATCAAAAAAGACAAAATCAAAATCAACATATCGAGGGGGGTATTTACTCGAAGTTACAACTTTCTTGTAACCGTTCACGGCATGTTTTCATAGACTTTCTGGTTTTCTCTGCTCGAGTGGCATGGGCTTGACGTGAGCAAACATTTGTTTTTCCCCATTCGGATCTCGACGCTGACAACGTCACCGACTCCGACTCCGGCGAGGCAGTGACTTTCCCCGCCACCCAATGCCCACCGTACACTTCACAGCTTGGACTGAACAACATCTATAGGCGCTGGTACGCTGACTATATCCTGTGGCCTGGTGCCCATCCACGAACTCTTACGACTCAACTGTTGACGGCTCTACTCGTACTAATGCTAACTCTCGAATTCTTCACGATTCTCGTCCTTACGCTGGTATCTAATATCACCTCAATCTCTGCGCATCCTGTGGCTTTGCACTACGGAGCTCCTTATCATGGTCGGAACACTGCTACGGAGGCCACATTGGATGCTCGGGAAGCCCAAATTCCATTGACCAATGCGTCCAATTCCGCTGGGTCGATGCACACACTGAAGGATCTCTACATCGGAAATGCGAAATTCCGCAATAATGCCCGTTTACGAGCCGAAAAAGCGGTAGATGAAAGTACGTATAACTTTTTCTTTACAGTATTTGATTGCATTCTAATGCCAGTCAATTAGCGCCGTCTTTCATGTTCTTGGGATGCGCTGACAACAGGTTTGTTCAGTTTCATTACTCGTTGCTTTAATTTACCAGATCGGCTTTATAGAATGAGTCCCGCATCTATTTTCAACGCACCAGCTGGATCCATCATGTCGCACAATAATATTGGGAACCAATACTCGACGAGAGATACAAGCGCGTATGTGGCATCACGCACTGTTCGATATTTTATGTGCTAACTTCTGACAATCTGATGCAGAGACGCAGCTATCTCATATGCTATTGAATCCGCACATGTTCAACATATAATCGTACTTGGTCACTACGGATGCAAAGGTGTCGAAATGGCTATCACACGGGAGTCTAATAAAGCCACTCGTCAGATTAGGTCTTGGATCAAGCCCATTGCAGATCTATATGCAAGGACGAGGAGGTAAACATGTCATTGATCATATGTGACTGAATAATAATAATTTTTGTTTTAGGAAAGAGATTGTCGTCCTACGTGACTCTCGCATGCCTCGCAGAGGGCTCCCGAATGGTATCAAGACTGCACCCCCAGCCACTGACGGTACGTTCTCATATTCGTTGTAAAATACAGACCTTACTCTATGTAACAGCTGGCTACCGCGCTCTGGTGGAAGAAAATGTCAGACAGAGTGTGAAAGCACTACAAGACAACGAGATCCTCAAGCACGCGTATTCTCGGCGCGGTCGCAAAGAACAGGACCACGTTGACGTTTTCATTCACGGTCTTGTTTACGATGAAGGCACTGGCGAGGTGCACGACCTCCGCGTATCTTTCGGCCCTCCAGGCACGATGATTCCCCTAATTCCTTTCCAAGCCCTTCCGGCTGCGAAGAACTTTCACCGAGACAGCTCGAAGCCGGGGATCAACAAGGGAAAGACATGGGATTTCGGGTCGCATTGATTTGATATGTGTAGATACTGGGCGCATATGTACATACTAATACTAAGGATGGAAGAAATGGATTCAAATGAGGAGTGCGTGATTTCGTTCTCGGATTTACATACGTGTCAACATGAAGTGGCCTAGATTGAGATGGAATGTCTGTTGTCCGTAAATTGCTGTTCGGTAATTGCTGCGTAATGAGAATGGCGAGAGTAGGAATACAAATATGTGGATGATGATTATTGATGCAGTGTCTTGAAATGTTGTGGATGTTATGAAAAAATAGTGGATATGAATGTGCAAGGGTCCAAAAAGATAAGAAAACAACAGAGCAGGTAGAAGGATAGCGCCTGCGACAAAGGATGATTGGTGAGAATTCAATCGAAGATAATAGATTGCCTTACGACGCAGAAGAAAATTACAACAACCCAACTACATCAAACACCCGCTCAACAGAGCCTGCATTTCATCGGCAAGTTTGACATGGTCGACTTCATTGTACTGAGGCAAGCCCCCTTCTCCCACTGCAGTACTCATGTCAAAACCTCCATTGCCTTCGCCGTGATGCCCCTCATGCGATGCGACTTGAGCATTATTATTCACCAAAGGTTTGAACGTTTCCCAAAACTCAGTGAAGTCGATCCCATCTAAACCATTCTGGAAAATAGAATCGATTTCCGATTCAACAGACTCAGCCATGGACGGATATGTGTCCGGGTCTGAGTTAAGGTGCGTAAACTGGTCGAAGATATCCATCATGTTCGTTGAATTGTGCATCAAGTCCCCTTCAGGGAAAAACGACCCGAAATTGTTGGTGTCGAAGGCGTCTGCAAGCTGTGCATCAAAATCTGCAGGACTATCTGCAGTTGTATCGCTGTCGGTGGGCGTCATGGCCATGTCCGTTTCGCTATCAGAGGTCGCAACTGGTAACTCATCCATGTCTTCGTCGTCATCTGTTGATTCAGGAAGGGGCATCGGACTAGAAGGAGCAGGGGGTGATGAAGGAGGCAGACCTTGCCAATGCTGTTTTACAGGGATAGTTTCGACGTCTTCTTCCCCTGAGGTATCGATGTCGACGGAGGTATGAATTTCGTCAACATCGATGTCGCTGCTGGCAATAGGTAAAGAGCTAGGCGGACAATCAAGGTGCCCCATTGCTTCCTCTAGCTCTTGCTCTAAAGATTGTGGAAGCTCCTCATCTGACGGCTTAGAATCCTCTGACGATTCGAAGGAACCATGTTTCCATGAGCTAGGAGTAGAAAAAGGCTTTCCAGTCAGAAGTGACCGCGGCGGTGAGAGCGAGGTCTTCGCTTTCTTGCGATTGCCAAGAGGCGAAGTCAACACGCTGGGTAGGGGAGTTTTCAGAGAACGCGAACTGGCGCTCCCGAAAAGACTACCGCTTCGCATTGTAGTGGGGGTGAACAGAGAATCGCTCTCCTGGCCAGGAGTATGGCGTGCATGATACCGTTCTCTGACTGGTGTCTTTGGAGTTTGCGGAAGGCCAACTGGATTTGGAGGCGGCGAAGATGAACGCATAGACATGAAGGGGAAAGCGATACTGGAAGCAATCATAGGACCATCGCTGCTAATGACGGGCGCTCGTATAGGTTCGGGCTTCTTCGCGGGCGCAGGTTGGTTTTCCTGATTGGTATTTGAGTTTGGTGACGAAGAGCCAGCTGAGCCTTTGTTCTTCCCTCTATTCTGCATAGACGGAAGTCTGCGCCTAGCAGCCGCCCTCTCTTGCTTTTTCTTCTCCTCTAGTTCCTCGAATGCCTTCTGGGCCTCTTCAGATAAACGCGGCTGGGTAGAAGTATTCGTCCGTGCCCAAGCTGGCACCACATACTTTTTACGTTCTTGATGGGCCCCACGAACAGGCGAAGAGGCAGCTATTCTATGCTTAGGAGACGCTGACCTACTTGAAGGCTGAGAGCTCCAATTTCCAGACCCCGTTTCCTGATATAGGGAATGGTCGTCGTACCCTTCGCGCCGAGGCCGCGCTGGAGATGTCATTGTCTCTAGGGGCGTTCGATAGTAATTTGAGGGTTGCTCCGTCCGTGGTTGGGCAGAAGCGAGAAGTCTTGGGTAGTGCCTCAGAGAGTCAGTAGCTGGTGCTTTGGAAGGGCGTGATGGATTGCTATGTCTATGTCCGTCGCGTGTTTCAACGCGGTCCCTTTCCTTTCCTTTTCCTTTCCTGACGAGCTCCTTCTCGTCCATGAAGTCACTCAAAGTACGTTTACGCATACCTCTTCCACTCCCAGTTGTCAATACTGACTCCTTTAACGAGGTCCGATTCCCTTGAAGTTCATTTGAGCGCAAACTGGGACCTAGACTTTGTACCGGTTTCGCTGTATGTGAACTTGGACCAGGAGTCGCATTCGCATGAGAGTCCAAAGATACACGACGAGATTCGGAGCCCTTTAGCGTTTGCCCATCTTTCCCGCTTGGTTTGTGGTATATTTTTGGATTGACATTTTCTTTGTCGAAGACGACGACATCATCTTGCGATGATGATGAAGCGGGGTGGTGATGATGGCGTTCTTGAGAGTGTTGAGGTTGCGAAGATGGGGGTGTAGGAGGGCAAGAGGATTGTGCTTGTGCTGAAGATTCGATGGCGTACATGGACAAAAGCTGCTTCAGTGCTGACACAAGAGCTGGATTGGCAGGTATGCTGGGCTGCGAATCGCTTGGGGGACTTTTAGAATCGATCGTACAGAGTGCAGAGAGAATGGCAGCATTTTGCGCAGATTGATCTGAGGACGAGGCAGCGGAAAAATAATTTAGAATATCCAAGAGGCTTGGGCCAAGATCTTCTTCTGCTTTGGGTTCAACTTTGACGACGGGGTCAGAAGCTTGGGTACTAGTGGAATCGACGACGCGTCTAATGAGAGGCTCTTTAGTGAAAGCCGGAGTAGTAGGGTATTGAGAATAGCTGGTTTTCCTCTTTCTAGGAAGGTCTTGAGCGCCAGATCTAGAAGTCTTTCCTTTGGCTGTCGGTGGTATTGGAATTGAGCTAGTTGTTGGTGTCGGCAAGGCTCCTTCGCTATCCGAACCATCTATAACAATAACTTCCTGGGGACTACTTACAGAACTGGAGCTGGCGGGAGTCGCACTCAAAGACGTTACTTTCCCATCGGACTTAGGTCTACCCTTCTTCTTCATGGGCCCGATAAACGTATCCGCGTTCATCAATTTATCGGACTCGGTGACAGGGACTGTTGACTGTCTGACGGGTTTTGGAGGCTTAATTTTAGCCTTCGCTCTCATTTGTATCGACGCTAGAGTTTCTCTTGTCAAGTCGTTGGTACACGATCGGCTTGTTGAAGATGAACCAAGGGACTGTTGAGGGTAGACGTTGAGGGGTGGTCTGATCAATAAATGGAAAACATACTTGAGTGCTTTGTAGTATGTGCTGCTTCGAGTCCTGTTGACTAGAGCCACCATCTATGGCACCTTCCTGGGAGTTAGACAGCAGTGATGGGGGCGGCATGCTCCATGCCGGCCTTTTCATCGCCATTGTCTACACAACACATGGGTTAGACGAAATCAGCTACGAAACAAATACACACACCTCGCGAAGAGCGAATATGACCTCCAGTGCCTCTTGTCCGTTTGATTGTTTAACCAGCGTACCAACAACGGGCATAGCCTCACTTTCATCAGCAGTCAATGCCCACGACATGAGCCCTAGTCCCACCGCCACCCCTCGAGGTTGTTCAACTCCCCGTACATTGCCTTTCGAAGACAATTCTCCGTTCGCATTGTTGTTGATGTGTACAGGAGCTGGTGCGGAGTTGGATTCTAGGGGATCAAGAACATATAGAGAAAAATCTCGTGTGCTGTCATGTGTGAGCTCAGGACTTGAGCGACAAATTGTATCCAGGCAAGTTTTGAGTAATACGCTTGCGTATAGGGGAGGTGGAGATTGTGACGCGTCTGAAGAGGCGGCTTCGCTGAGACTGTGGCTGGAAGGTATGAGAGATACTGAAACACGAGTATGTGAGCGTGCAAGGATATATTGGGGCGAGCTGTTAATGGTGTAGAGGACACGTAAAGAGGTCTTCTTGTCATCCATTATCAGAGATAAAAGAATCCAGGATGAAGGCGAGCGGCGGAGACTGGCCTGTGCGAGGACGCAGAACTCGTGGTTTGGAGGAAGAGGTGTGTTGACTTTTCCACTTTTCCCAAACAATACAACTCGTCGACCATGCTGACAAAGCAGAGCGCGCGACGCGCTTGTCACACTGTTATTATTCGCGTCAGATTGTCACCTTCTGCCCCTGTTCTCTAATTAACAAATTCAAATAAAATACCAGGGAGTGCAAAACACGTATGCGAATTCAACGCCCGATACCGAGTTCTACATATATGGAACTTCTCCTCTCAGCAGCATTGGGTATCCGGATGAGGGTGTGGGGGAGAACTGGAGGCCGTTTGGTTTCTTCCGTGTGTGGAGTCATTGTTGAAGGTACCGGCGTCTCTGTGTTTGTGTTCGCGTCAATTGATTTGCGCATAGCAGGCCGTCTGGCTCCATGGGCTATACAATTTGGAGGACATTCTGGCAGGCATTCTGTAGGAGGTGGTTCCACTGGCTGTACTCGTTCGCGTGCAAAGGGCCGCGTGGCCTCGAAATGACGCGCAATACGAGGGAATGTGTAGCCGAATATTATAGCAAGAGGAAACGGCGAGGGTGAAGAATCTATGTCGCGTAGCCATATGTCCACATCGAAAGCGGGGACCGTTAACATCGCGATTGCTACAAGGGCGATGGTGTAAGCCATGTCTATTATCACGCAAATATATACATGAGCTCTGTTTGCGGGTACAAAGTAAACACGCACGGATTATTGCTCCAGAGGCAGCCAGAGCTCTCAAGACTGTCAGCATCACTCCCGGAACACTTGGTCTCAATCTTATCGAGGGAAGAAGAAGGGTGAGGACTTTTCGGTGATCAACATAAGTCAACGCGGGTAGACGGAAAATTGGCCTACTCAATTGAAACGGAAAGAAGATAAGGAGCCCCACCGCTTCGGATGCTACTGACTGAGGCGAGGATATCCAAGGTTTACGGAGCGCCCTGGTCACGAATAAGAATGAGAATGAGGATAAATGAAACCGAGGTAATCCAGCTCACGACCATAATGAACGAATACAACAGAGTATTTCCACAGTTATCAACATCCAAGCTACTCCTGTATGGATAAAGTACCTGGACAAATATATAGCCAAAAAGAGTGACAGAGCAGATAATATTGAGAGCAGAACTGGAAAGATATATATTTTATCGGAAATGTAAGAGAAGCGTCACGTAGGCGGAAGCACTTACAGCATAACATTTGTCGAAAAACCCGAAATGGAAGGGACATGATGAGCACTAAAGCAGCGTCGTAAAAAAAGCGAGTTGGGAAGAATGTAGGCAATCTCTCAAGGTAAGCCCATAGCATATGCGGAGGCTAACATCCATTTCGGTTTGAACCAAACGTGTGCCCAACATAATCACTTAAGCCTCGCCAATTGGCTAAGCGCTGGAGGACGACCAGACTGATGTAGGCGCTTGATTTGTCATCCGTCACTCGGCAAGGTTTTGATGGACGGCACTCGATGTCGTCGCCACCCGTTTCTCTTCATGCAATCTGCTTCCCCTCTGCAAACCCTTCTCTCGTCCTTGGAAAATTTTGCGAAACACGATGCTTTCCCACAGCATGCTGTCCACCCATTCGCTACGGCAGCCCCAGAATCTTGCGGGCTCCTGCAGGACTTAATCGACACGACGGACAAAATCTTGGGGTCATTACGAACATACGATACGTCTGCGCAATGGATGAACCCTAAACTCATCTCGCTCATGCGACAGCACACTAGCATAGAACACAAAAGTCAATCTGTCAGTTGCTTCCTCCTTCAGCATGGGTTGCATGACTCATAATTCATGTTGAACACAGACCGCAAAGAGCTTGGACCACCTCATCAACGTTTTATCGAAACGCCCTGGCGTAAGCTATGGAGAGAATATTCCTTTACTTGCAACATCAATCCCAGAGTGGTGTGTTGATCAAGTCACGAACTGGGGAACTTCTGTGGGAATGGAGACATTCAAGGATGACAGTCGGGAAGGAAGTTCAACCGTCGTTTTGGGAGGCAAAAGTCTTGTTATCGATGTGGATTTCACAATCTCGTACGAGAATCCATTGAAACCGATGCTCAAAGTAGCGAATGTCAAAACGGCGAACGCCCTACTCGCGCCCAATGCCCATGCTGTCAACTCGAGTCCCAGCACTTCCGCCTTGCTTGACGCGTTTTTGAGAGATGGGATAGAGAAATACTGCAACGAAATGCAGAAAAACGACAACGTACGAGATCCTCAATATGCAGCTAGGCTTCGCAGGGATGTGCTCGACCATCTGCGATATTTAGTGCTCTTGGATGGCCTGGCTAGTCGCAAGGATGATGGAGGAATTCGATGGTTTACTGATATCGACGAACTGTGGCCTGTATTGAATGGGCTGGCCATAAGTGAATCCAAGGTGGTTGCATCGTGGGTCCACCAAATTTCTCTCGTGTGATTTTGTGTTAACACCTTTTAAAGCTCTCTTTCACTACCACAAGCTCCTCTCGATATTTTCTTGCTTCGTGGCCATTCCCTACCGCTCCCATATCTGATATCACCCTCCATATCTTTCTTGACATACATCTCCCCACTTGTCTATCTTTCCCTGATACGCAACACCAAAACAGACCATATAAACATCGACAATGAGCCCACGGTTGACATCTTGCTCTCCGAACTCAAAGCTCGACTGCCGACCCTCGCCACTGGTGTCACTATCGCCACATTATCTTTGGAGCGACTCTCCGAGGAAAATCTCTATCCCTTATCAATGTCCATGCCAAATGTCACTGCAAGACCCACCTTCCCCCTTGTAGCTTCAGCGTCGGATCTGGACCACTCCTTCCCGCAATTAGATCGTTTTGGGCTAGAAGAGAACCCAGCTCCTCCGTTTTCGTGGGTTCTTGACTTCACCGCTGGCGGGAAACGTCCTGGGGTCATCATGAGCCAATCCCGGATGAAATTCATCGAGTTGGTAGTCAATCCTCTAGGTGGAGATGTAATGAACGGCGCGATCGAGATCATGTCGTATGGGACTGGGAGTTGGATCGATCATCTGGTACGTTTCCAGTCAGATCTGCGGTGTACCGTACTTAGTTCTTTTTCAGCTGAATCCTGGAAATATCGCGTCGCCGGAACGATATACTGCTCTCTATGTGGGTTTTATTATTGGACTGTTTACGTAAAAGTCTCAATGTAATTTATCACAACAGCGGTCGCCAAATTCATTGCATCCACCCCTTCAGCTTCGTCTAACAGCTCCAGAAGAACCTGGATTTGTACTCGAAAGAATCCCCGTCCACAGCATCAAAGAAATCTGGGGAATCCTAGAGGTGAACATACTTGCGAATGTATCTGTTTCTATCTGAACTTCTTGAACAAGGTCGTCAGAGAGCAATGTTGGCTCAACGAAATTCTTCTGAGCTCGCACTGGACACCTGAAGGCCTGAAATCAGAGGAAGAGGATGTGCCTCTGGACGACGAAATTACAGCTACGGAAGACGAGCTCCAAGCGATTTTATCAGGCACTTATGTCCCGCGCAAGATTCCAGTCAACGTCGTCCTTCTCGCCAGAAACGACGCCACCGATAATATCTTCGATCTCGAACCTGCCTCGGTGCCAAGGATCGTGATGACCTCTCCAGCGCGTGCACCTATGTCTGGCTTGATAGAGATTACTGTTAGCCATGATGAAAGTAGGCCCCGCGGCATCTCAGTTGATGTACAGGGAGCCATGGGATATGACCTGAAACCTATGGAACTGGAAGAAATCTGTCGCCGCGGGGGAACTTTGGGCTTGTCTGGAAGAGTGTGGGCCTGTGGCAACAGCTCATCAAGATAGAGGAAGCGGCTTGCCAAAAAGTACGATATATTCAGTCCATACCTATCTTTCGAAGTGATTGGGTTCATTCAGCTCTATCGCATCTATCTTCCACCAAGTTACGGTTCTGCGCTTCTATGGATGTAAGTTTCGATAACATTGAGAATGCCAGTACCTCTGACCTGTAATCAGACGCATAGCATTGACAGTCATCCCATACCCTCTACCTCGCTCGATACTGGATGATGCACAGCTTGAGTGTCCAGTTCCGAAGCCAGGATAAGAAGGACCCATTATGATATACCCAATGATAGATGCAGCTATTTCTGAATGATTATGTAGCACACCAATGTCACAAACCATACTCGGCGCCTGCGGCATGATTCGACGTCAATGATTCATTCAAAATCTTCAAGAAATCAGACGCTTGTACTGGGAATTGCGTTACATGTCTTCGCTCCTCAGGACCGATTAAACCTCATTGTTGAGTTCGTCTATCTTTTCCCCCCTCCGTCGTACTATGGTCGCGTCTTACTTCGCTAGCAGCGTGGCTGTTTAGCAACACACCATTGTACACATGTTCTGTGCATAGGTTTCACGATCATGTCGCGATCATGTCAAAATTTTGTGCCGATCTGTTGGCAATCCAAGAGCGCTGTTGTATGAATAGCAAGTTCTGGGAACTGTGCGTATTGATAAAGGCCATCGAACCTGACGGAAGACCCTCCTCAAGTTGGGTTGATCACCCCCGCTCTCACATTGACAGTCCCTCTTAGCAGCCTTCTGCGTGATGGAGCACCGCCCAAGTAGTAGCGATGTCGATTCGCACCGCTCACGGTCTATCGCAGAGAATGCTCTGGAAGAACAGTACCGAGAACTTTCGTCTTTATATCTCGAAAATGAAGAGCTTGAAGAATCTGCTAAGAAATTAGCCCCGAACGCAGATAGGACTAGACAAAAGCTGGATGCACTTTGCAACAAATTCGTCAACTTCGTCAATCATATTATAGATGAATTGACATTCTTAGGCCAAGCTCATCCAATTGTAGCTGGTGAGCTTTTCTATCTTTCACTAGTCTTACAGATTGGCTCGTTAATGGCTGGTATCGCATATCGATAGTCACTGTTTTCGCTTTTCGAGAACTCGTTAAATCGGATATCGCACGACGAGAAAATAACGAAAAAATTCTGGTAGTTGTAATACAAATGCAAAGTGTGCTAGGTCCAATCTTTCAGTGAGTATACCTTCCATGTCTTTTCCAGGACGTAAATTTGATGGAATCAATGGATAGGCTTGAAAAACTTGGTACCGCACACATGTTAGCGTCGGTGAAGGGTCAACACGAGACCAATCTCACAAGAATACTTGACGTCATCAAACAAGCGATAGACAAGTGTAGGAGCGATGTAACGGAATTTATGGGCAAAAAACCCATATGTAAGTTTGCCTATCTTCTTTCCTGTTTGCAAAACTTGTCAACGCGTCATGCATATGTAGACAAATACCTTCTGGCACGAAAGTACGAAAAAGTGTTTGCTGGTCATATGAGAACATTTTCTCGATGCCGACATGATCTGCAATATATCATTGCTACCTATGTTGCAGTTGGTATCAGCACTGCCAATGCTTCTATCCCTCGAGTAGAAGCCAAGATCGATAATCTTGACGCAAAATTGGACAAAATCATTCCGGTAATCTTCCGTAATCTTGATACCGCCTACGAAAAGGACAACTTCAAGTTTATCGAGCAACATGGGGGGCCAAAAGAGTGTATCGAAGATTTAGAACTGCTCAAAATCCTTCATCGGAAATCAGAGGCACCTACAAATGGAAAAGCTGACACCCCTGATACTCAGAGTCAGGCAGACTGGAACGAGCTGCAGAATTCTTTGAGGGATGCACTCGAGGAAGATCTGGACGAGGTATTGAAGAAATACTACTCGCGTTTTGAGAAGATCCTTGAAGTCAATCTCAATAACCTGACGTCGAACCTAATGGATCATTCATTCAAGCTAGACAAACTTTATGACGCAACTGTCACAATAATTAGGGTTCTAGAAGAAGGAAAAATCAAGACAAAGATTCAGCTCAAAGACCCGGTACGTTTTTGGTTTCTTCGACCTTGTGCAACTTGACAAATATTTGCTTCAGGAAATTCACGATATCTGGAACCAGATGGTCAGGTCTTCCGATAATTATCAAAATTATTTGATATCTAATACTGAGCCTGTTTAGAACATTGGGATTCGCAGCGTGAAAGCGAAAGTCTTCGTCTTGACTTTACGCGACCACATTCGGACTGAAAACTCTACAATGGCCTCTCCAACCCATCGGTCAGCGTTACCGGCTCAAAGCGAAGATGAAATCCAGGAAACTGCCATTCTCCCATCAGACATACCAAATCTGAATCAAACCCCTGACGACGACTGGGCATTTGAGTATATCGACGTTGCTTATGTCCAGCCAATCGTTGATGCCATGGACGAAGACGGTTCCGGATTCATAAGTGTCAAGGAGGCTAACAGCTTTGCGCTCTCTCGCGATCGTCCTAAAGATATGAAGTGCGTGCTTATTCGAAGTACGGTAGCGCCGTATTTATATTTATACTTCTGTAGATTCTTGATTTGGATTGCTTATTGGGCAGCAGGTAGAACATTTCTGTGCGTATCCTCCATTTTTTTTGAAGCCACTCTTTTGTCTATATAGGATGGCATATCAATCTGGTTAAGTATCAAAGCGACATCTATTCAATATTGCTCCAAATGGATGAAGCAGCTTCTTCTACCCATGTCGCAAATCAAGTGTATGTGAAGGAATTTCTCGACAGAAAAGTAATGCGACGCATAGAAGCTCTCTGTCAGTCCCTCAAACCTCTTCTTCACTCCTCTAGAAGAGATCCAAAGCTTCTGGCTGCAGCGAACGATGTCGCATCTTGGCAATTGAATCGCTTAACAACAAATCTTGAGGCGTTGGGATTCATAATCGAATCGCCTTTTGTCGCGACGACTATTTCAGGTTCTCCAAGGATTGAGTTGGTACGTTCCGTACAATCCTGACCTTTCTCGAACGATTCTCACATCAATCCTTGGCAAATAATTACAGTGCATTTTCCCTATCCTCTATTTACTTCTCCAAAGGCACCTGGGCATCATCAAACTAGCACAAACTGTAGTGCTGCACCCGGCTGAGTTCTCTGCGCATGTGACCTCGTTGACGTCTGTGTTCTCTGTATTTGACGAACGCAAAGAAAATCTTCAAGGTCCGTTCTTTGCAGTCATCTATATGACGATGAATTGTTCAATCACATATCATTCATAGCCAAGTTTGCGCAATTGTCTAGGGACGTTGATTCGCAGTTCCGTGCTTTTGCGTATGGAATGGTAGGTGATAATAAAATATGAACATACCGACTCTCAATTCGAGCTTGCTCCTGTAATAGTTCTATGCAGCACATAAACAAGACGAATTCAATATAGCGTTGAACACATTTCCCTCGCTAAGGTCTCAATGGACCAGATCCTGTGATCAAAAGGAAACAATCACCGAGGAAAAGGGGCAGTCACCAAACATTTCTATCTTGTCAAAGGCACCCGCAGACGTTCCCGATTTTGCCATTCTTGATCTTCTTCCGTCAACTTTACCTCCTACTGGGCACGTTGCGCATCCAATCGAAGGGACCTGGTTTGGGAGGACCGACATCGCCCTGTACACCTGTGTTATTCATCCCGTTGTACAAAACAAGCTCGTAGGGAAAGGCGAAGCAATCTTCGGGGCTCTTGAAATAATGGGCGTGGTCAGCCCTATCTCGGATCCAGAGATTGCAAAATTTGACGTCAAGTTCAAATTAATCCCTGACATCAAGACATCTCGCACCTTGTCATGTCAAGCATTCGAGGGACTCTACGATGCTGTCAATGATACTCTCAATGGCACGCACAAGTGGGTACTCTCAAGTTCTGAACAAGGGCATGAAGACAACGAGGATAGCGAGGAGCAGAATGGGGGAAACGTATTTTGTTTTACACGTACGGTGCACCATCTATTCCACCTGCGGACTTATCTCGATGGACCCGCACCCCTCCCGGCCTGGGACACCTGGACCCAAGCGCGCAAGCGCTGGGTCTTCGCGACTGAGGCTGTCCTATTCGAAAAGCAGAACACCCTTCAGAAAACCATACCGGAAAAACTTATACAACGCAAACAATGGTTATACTACGCTGTAAAGTCTTCTCTGCAGGATCCAGAAATTACACAATACCCGGATGAGTTTCCCTCCTTGTCAGAGGTGGAATGGCAGGCATACATCGCAATGGTAAAGCAAATTCCGCCCCATACGGCGCGCATATGGGAAGAAACGGGTCTCTTCATGACACGTAGGCAGACTTTCCGTTTGTATGTGCACTATCTTTTCTTGTGAATATTTTGCTCATATCTACAGACAAGTGTGGTTGACATGCGATATGTGCGGCAACTATGTCACATTCTGTCGTTACCATTGCGTCGAGTGCACCGGTATGAGGAGCGACTATATACAGACTATTGATATTTGCCAGGACTGCTTCGAGAACAAGAAGAATAAAGACTGCAATGCAAGCGGATTTATACACTTCCACACTCATTCCTTGCTACGATCGCGTACCTGGATCCAAAATTATGAGCTGAATAGCCTCAGTCACGAGTCCCGCTTCATTTCGGAACGGTGCAAAAAGCTGTTCAAAAATTTGGAGGACCAGAAAAAGAACAAACGAACGGGGAAGATTATCAAAGGGAAATTGTCGCGCAAGCCATCGACAGAGAAATTTACAAATACCCTCACAGATCCTATCAAATGCGCCCGTTGCGAAGAACAGGTATCTTTGCCTTGTTGGGTCTGCGTTGAGTGCAGTAAGTACACTCCCTGCGATATTTTCCATCTCACCGTATCACTACAGTACCCCTCGCCTTTATCTGTATACATTGTGATCTCAGCAACAAGCCTGTCATGTTACCCAAGCACTCTGTTCTCGAACATCATCTACTCTTCATTCACGACAGCAACGAGATCAAACCTGCTGAGGCGACAAAAGGTTCCGAGGTTGAGCGTCAGCTCTATGGTCTCAACACCAGCGTCAATGATATCAATTTGCAGCTACGAAAGCTCAAGGCTATAGTAGAACGCACGGCAAGAAATCTAGGATCTCAAGGGGATGACCTGTCTGATGCAGATCCGGAATGCGAACAACACAGTGGTTTAGAGGAGGACGAGGAAAGGGAGGGGGAGAAAGAGAAAGAGGAAGAAACAGAGGAGTCGAAACCGGTCGAAAGTGATCAGCCCATTGCGTCTCGTACAGTGAAAGCTGAGGCCGGCCAATTGGACATACCCGCAGGTGTCTCCGGGTCGCAGGCGAACCTCCCCACCCGGTTGAAGGAGCTCGAAACTCGGGTCGACAGCATCTTGGAGCATCTCGCAGGGGACGACCGTAAAGTCTATGCTTTGGAGAAGAAATTGGACAAACAGTTCGAGATGCTGGCGGCGCTGATTCGCAAGGATCTCACCAGTGAAAGGACGGCTCACTCAACCTCCAGTTTTTATGGTAGCCACAACGTTTGATGAATTGTCTAGGAATGTAATACACATGCTTTTTCGGGATGATATGCTGAACTAGCTTTTAGATACACAGTAGCCACCGTCAAACAAAAATACACAGCTTATTTCTCCGAGTTTCGAAAAATGAAAGACTTCACCTGACGTCGATGAAATTAATGAACTTTTCTGTGGATCTGAACAGAAAATGTGTTAACCTACCTTCTCTACTGCCCTCGCTGGAGCAAAATTTTGAGCCGCAGTTTTGACCTAGCATCGAAGGGATTTGAATAAATAGAAAAACATCCACGACAGCAATCGCAAATTAACCTGTTCGGCCGCACCTGCCAACTTATAAAGCTCGGTGCCCTTAGTTTTAGCTACATCATACACAGAGGCAGTAGTGCCCGACAATTGCGCGGCCTTATTCCCAATATCCAAGTTCTGCATCATAGGCTGAGCTGCTTTGATACCCAGTGTACCGAGGTCCTTTCCGAGCTGCCGTGCAATAGAAAGAATTTCGATGGCACTGTGAGCAACAGGGGCATTGCGATTCCGCGCAAAGATCAAGAGGGCTTGCGTCGATGCAACCCTGATGAGCGCGTTGGCTTCCTCTGCGTGTGCGTCCACAGTATCATCGAGTTTATCGAACGCCCTGTCCACGATGAAACCTGCACCGGGAAGGTGTGAGACGTAAGCTTTGCAAGCTGTCCTGAAATGCCTCAGAACGTGGCTTGGGGGTTTAGTTCCAATTTCTTCTTTCGTTGTCGTTATTGATTTCACGGCTGGCCAGAATCTTTCAACCACGCCGTGGACACCAGAATATCGATACCATGCATAACCTTGCACATATATCAAGTCAGTCAGAAGACGAGATTTCGGTAATATAAGATATACCAGCTCCGAGTATCACTCCTCCACCAACGGTGCCAGCCGCTACTCCAACGAGGAGGAGCCTTCCAACAGTATAATGGCGTGTAGGCGGTGCTTGAGTGAACGCTCTTGCATAAAGGCGGGAAGTGGGAAGTCTGAGGTGGCCATTGAGTCCATGCAAGCGGGCCAACATCTGGGGGTATAAGTTTGGGGGTATAAATTAAAGGAAGAATACGAGTATGAAGGGCACAGCCTATATACAAAACTGCCGCGTACATGAACGTATGACGAATCTGTGCGGCTCGAAAAGTACAAACAGCCCATGCTCTAATTATAGTAGTACTTATGGGGTGCCACAACTCAGATATCATTCGCATGGTGTACAGAAATAAAGACTGACCTATTAACTGTAAAGAGATTCCAAAAAGAGGTTCGTAATAAGTGAACTATTTAAAAAAGCAAAGCACAAGCTAAACAAGAGAAAACTATTCAGAACGTCATAAAAAAAGCGAGATACGAACACGTCTAAGGGGTTTATGATGATCGTGTCTGCCGTTTCTAATATATAAGATAAATCAGGAGATCCACTGTCCGTTGTTGAGAGCGGAATACAGAAATTGACCTTGAGCGTAATGATAGGAAAGCGACCAGAACACGAGGAAAGCGGAGAACACAGAGAGCAAATGATTATGTATATGAAGAACAGACCGTCAGCACGAAAACGAATCTTCCGTCTCCGCCAGCTCCATCTCGAGCCATTGCATAACGATCTTATTAGATGCGACTTCGGCCTGCAGGACTTCCACCACCCGCTGTGCAATTGGTAACGTGCACTC
Organism: Pholiota microspora; assembly: GCA_003314615.1. NCBI lineage: Eukaryota > Fungi > Basidiomycota > Agaricomycetes > Agaricales > Strophariaceae > Pholiota > Pholiota microspora. The sequence goes on from QFFD01000962.1 coordinate 70,557, forward strand.
TTCCGCGCGGCTGAACCCAGACAAACAACCCTTCCTGTATTCCTCTTCCGCTATGCCCAGCATAGCAGCGACGGATGAGGTGCCAGGCCCACCGAACGTATGGAGGACGATAGGGAGGGCAATCAAGGTGGGGATTTCAGTACTCAAAGCGGAAAGCTTTCGAGCAGCGTCAGAGGGATTTCTAACCATGTCGGTCTTGTCCTTGGCGACGTCCAAAAGCGCTGGGAGCGTCCTCAGGCCCTCGAATGCCTCATCGACGGCTTCTCGTGCTAATTTGGTCAATTCATGCTCAGCGCTAGGGCGCGGAAGGGACACCAGAAGGTCATATAGTGCTTTGCAATCCGCCGCGGCAGTCGCATAACTTATAGTAGGAGGAGGTGAAGGTGGGCGCGAGGGAGGTAACTTTATCATGAAACGCCCTGGTGGGGGTGTCATGGGAGGCGTAGTTGATGGTGGTGATCCACGGCGTTTTTTGGCACCCAACGAGGGATTCTCTGGCGTCAAAGCAGGCGATGGCTTTGCATCTACACGGTGCGATAAAGCTACCATAGCCTTCCATAGAACTGAAATGAGAAGGCTTGCAAGGGTAGCATGTGAAAGTACCGAAGTCGTAGAAGCTGTTAATGAACGGGCATAGAGAGGCATAAGAGTCTGTAAGGCCACAATCGACGGGTGGTATACGACAACCATTTTGCTCCCAGCAGGTGGCTTGACCACTGGGGTGGCGTTTGGATTCTCGAGGGCCTCAACCAGTGGGACCATTTCCCGAAGCATTGCCGTAATGAAGGGCTTGACGACACGGGTAATGACAGAGACAAATCCATCTCGAATGGATTTGAGCCCGTCGCCACGGACATCAGACTCGACGCCAAGACCGAGGTCATCAAAGGCTTGGAGAAGTTCCTCGCAGAATTTGGCAATCGAGAGGGCATAAGCCTGTACTGGATTGGGGAAAGGGAATTGGTTGCCGATGGCGGGAACGACATTGAAAGCGGGCGACGCCAACGTCGGGAGGAGTTGCCCCGACAGATTTGTTAACAGCACTGTCAGAGGGCGCTGCAGTGAGCGCAAAACGGCTCGATATAAGTGTAGGTTCTCAGAAGCTGCCTTTAGTTCCCTGGAATTGAATTTAATGAGTGAACCGTCGGGAGAAATCGAATACTAGCTTACGAGGCGATCAAAGAACCGAGTGTAACGCCACGGCCTTGCGGGATCGGGCGCTTTCCAACGACTTGGTCATTGGGCATAGATGGCCCACTTGGTTGTGCTAGGGCCTTCGACACTGCCTCGCTCAATTTAAGACCGAGCATCTCGAGGTACGACCCATCGTGAATTAGGGGTGTAGGAGTGGGTGCAGGGGTCGGACTAGGCGATGGCGCTTGACGAATGAAGTTCGTGAGAGACAGCTTGTTGGAGGCCCGGGAAGGTCCCAAGCCCTGGCTTGATTCCGGGCGGGAAGGAGCTGTCCCCGGGGCAGGCGAGGATGGCCGGCTAGAGGGTCGGAAGAATGATGGGTTCTTGAGCACGTTCATGATGTGGAAGTTTTCGTCGTGCGATAGGGAGATATGACTTGTGGGTGAATAATGTGGGTGTGTGGGTGGACGGTGTACTTTCTGTGGGAGTGCAGGGGCGTGATACCTGGAGCTACAACCAGATTCCGACGAGTAGGCAATTATCCCATGAGTCGAAGAACAAAGAGTTTGGTGAGGGCGAGTACCCAAGGCCCTAAGGAGGTCTGTCCGTGTCAACAAGGGGGCTTGCAAGAGGTCCGAATAGAATGTTGCAAATCTGGTGTGTCAATCTGGAGAACAATTAGAAAAGAGGCCACCTCACGAAAGCGTAGTGACATACCGGAGAAGGGATACAACCATAGATTGGGAAAAGGGGGCTCTGTGAGAGGAGTAAAGCAAGAAAGAAAAAGAACAGAGCCGACCCCGCTGTGACGCCCAAATTTTAGCACATTACGTAACACTATCGCTTCCCACGGCCGCGGCCCTTCCAATCGCATTTCGCCGGCCCTCCTGATAGTCCGTCATCAGCAACGTGCTCCATAGCGTTGGGCGCTCGACATATCAGGCTGATGCTCTCCATCTCCTTCCGACTTATATCAGGCCAGTAACCAGCAATGCGTCGCATTTAGATGAACACCTTATCGATCACATTTCGATATCTATACTGGTATCCCTCACGCATTCAAAACCCCTTCGATATATGTTGCGACACCAATTTCTGTGCAGCGTAATCTCCATAGGCAGGATTCTTCCTCGGACTCGCGTAGGCGAAGTGCAATTGGCTGCGCCTTGGCAGTGTGGGTGCTAACTTTGTTCGGAACTATCAAAATCTTGAGTTCCCCTGGAGAAAGTTGTCAGCCATGTATTGCACGTCTCGAACAGCAGCTAGGGCTCACCAATGAAAGGGGCGACATCACTGGATATAACGCGTAGATGGTGATTATCCACGCGTTGCAACCGTCTCGTCGCTGTATCTATCGACACGTTACACCACCCGCGTAAGTCACACGATGCGTTAAACGCGCTCCAGATTTCCTCAAAGTCATAATTGCTCTCCATGACCTGTGACGACACAAGAGGCGGCACACTCTGAGTCTGACTCTTATCCTCTTCGAATGGGGACTCTAGACTAATAAGATCTGTCCGAGAAGCCTACATAGATAAGAGCAATTAGACTGGCATGAAAGTCAAATTGACGGCGGTAAAACCTAGCACTAACCTCTATATCGTTCAATATTCGCGGCCTAGTGCTTCTTGGGGATGGTGACAGGTACTCAAAGTTATCAGATGGCTGAATTTGAAGCTCCTCTATACCAGCGGCCAAAGCGAGATGACCTGCAGTTATGATGGGTGACGTCGGACCACGGTGAATGTCTATGGCAGATAAAGTTTCCGGCGGGGAACCCAAATTACTCTGTGAGCTCGAGGCCCTTCTCGTTCGCAGTGGAGGAATTATTTCTGGCGGGGCATATGCGGCGTATTTCAACGAAGTCGGAGCATGACCGGAAGCACGAGAGGAAGCACAAGAACTTGGTCGAGGTGTCGACGTCGATGACCTTCTATGATCATTCGTAGCAAGTTTATGCCTTTGCAAAGACGCAATAAATCCTGGGAGCTAAATTAATTCATTGAGCAAAAAATCACAGTACGAGAAATATGTCAAAATCAGAGCTTACAGATGGCGAATCCGCCTCACGAATGATTTTCAGTAAACCCTCCTTATTGTGAACGAATTCCAGAAACTCGGAGCATCTCTATAAATTGTACGTTAGAGCGTATTCCCAATATAACCTGTAGAATACTAACGGAGCGTATGGACCTGCGCGGAGACTGAGATAGTATCGTAATGGCTTCCACCGCTAGAGGAGGAACGTCCTCGCATTCGGCCCTTACTCGAAGCATGGCAACAATGCAAGATTCTTGAACAACAGCTGTTCGAGGTTCATTCGTAACCTCAGCAAGTCATCGTCATGTAACAGAGAAATTGCTAACCCGGACATGTCTTTATTCTGGTAGCCAATCCCGATAGAACTTGAACCGGAGAGGTGGGCACCGCCGCACAAAATTCTGTACTTAGTGCAGTGGAAATGACCAAAGCAGTAGGGCCGAGGGGCACATCGGATTCCGATAATACCGTTATAAAATGAGTGGCGCAGGAAGTAAGGAAATCGGGATTTGCTGCAAAGAAGACATGAATTTCAGTTCGAAAGCGTCAAAACAACGCAGTAGAATCTCACATGGAATACGAATATCTGTTAACACGACCTCAATGACTCCTTTCAAGACACGAGGTTCTGTCACGATGTCGTCCAGTTGTTTGAGGATCTCGAGAATTTGTCGAGCATATTCCCCACCATCTTCGACATACTGGATGAATCTAGTTTCTAGTACGCGCATAAGGGTTCCATTTGCGTCTCCTTTGACGGTTTCTGGAGATATATCCTTCATAAGAGACATCACATGCTCATCAAGGATCGATGAATCAACTTTCTTGATGACTTCCAACGTCTACCAGAAATCAAACATGAACATAAGAATCGAATGACAGGAAAGAGGCTTGCCAGCTTGCGCAAACCCTGTTCGGGGAAGTTCAAAAGTTGCATGATTCTTCCGAACTCAAGTCCGTCTAAGGCTGCTGGACTATCGGGCGACGTGCCAGCCCATGCAAGGACGTCCACGCATTTTAGGCAGGTCATGAACAGGTGGACATCGTTCGGATTGTGAGATACAAGAAAATGTCGTATGCATTGCACAGCGGAGACTTTCTTGGTCTTCTGAGCCGATAGGAATTTGGTCGACAAGATCTGCGAGAATAGTAGAAAATTTTCGAGGATGATCGCTTTAGAATGTGTCGATGGGTTCTTGCTATCTGAATGCTCCTGAATTATATCGAAAAGGAGAGGGATATTGGCGTCAGACAAGCTGAAGATATTGGAGTGAGGCTTTTTCAGAGCGGATTAAGAACACAGACACTGACTTGACAGATCGGAGGGTTTTCAGAATACTCAAAATGAGATCATGATCAGTGTTGTTGACATATGCGGATTCTGCGACCAATAAGTCATTGACTTTGGCAACTATCGCGCTGTCCTGAGTCAAGCTTTCAGTGAACTGTTAGAAAGATTGAGTGAGGGATGGGTACGTTTGACATATTTCTTGATAGGACTAAGGCAGCCTGGACCACTGAACCGTCGGCATCTTTCAGTCTTTTCAAAACAGCCCCGTGAATACGTTCAAGCAAGCCAGAGTTATGCTTTGCCAATGCACGGAATGCGAGGAGCGCACGGCGGCGTACATGAGCACTGGGCAAGAGGTTTTAGATTTGGTTTTAGGTTTGAAACGAAGAAGCTACCAATTGCACCCACAAGTCATGCGAGAGGAGATCATGGAGCCTCGACTGTACAGCTGGGATTATGTCTTCGGTGGGTGAACTGATCAGATTGTCGAGAGCGAGGCAATTATGAGGGACATCGTCGCTTTCTAGATCCTGGCATTCACAGATACCAATCAGCGCACAAAGTTGAAGGAGACATGATGAAATATGAACCTTGCGCAAGGTGTTAATAAGCATAATCCTAAGTTCATGATCCAACGGCATGACTTCCGCGCAAAATAGGTAGCCTGAACAGCGTCAACAACAGGAGGAAATTTTCGACGCAAATTTCCATTCACCTATTCTCTTGTCCTCGACCTTTCGTCCTGTTTCCGCCAGGTTGATTGCGTGATGAAAGGCGAAGTCAAACGCGTCTGCGGGAAGAAACCCTGTCGTCACCGATGTTGAGCAATACAACAGAATAACCAAGCATTCTTTGCACTTTTCCTGCAGAGAATCCATCGGGTCAACAGCAATTGACAGAAGCATTGAACTCACGGGCGAAAGTTTAGGATATAGGAACTGATCCTGAATCGACTTTATCTCCAAGAAGAGCTGTTGGTCTGCGGATTGGACCGATAAAGCTGTTTCGACCTTCTTGACAATAGCGTAATGAGTCCTACTCAGTGCGCCAGATGAATGAAAAGGGACATCCATCTATAAAGATAGCTGCCCCGACGAGCGGTGCGATTGGGAACGAGTTCGCGTTCTGTACAGCACCGCTCTGTAAGTCGTGGGTGGACTCAAGGTGGATTTGAATAAGTGACTAGTAGTCGTATTGTCAGAGATACTCGGAAGCCTTTGTCGAGGGGTCTCCGCCTGAAGTTGCGACGAAGAAATGGAAATAGTGGTGTAAGAGCAGTGCAACACTTTATTTAGACAGCAATGATGCATTGATGGGCAAACGATGTCAGGACATCATTTGGCGAATCCTTTCACCACAGTATCAATACTCTACAAAAAACAATTGAATCACAGCTGATTTTTTGGGAACGACACTCAACGCCAAAGGACAAAGACCCCTTTTAGGGATGAAATACGTTTATTCCATGGAAGAAATTCGAAAAAAAAAAAACATAGAAAAAATATTCTCGAGTTATACTACAACGTTGAAAATTGAAAATTGAAAAGCCGTTTTCCACCTTGCCATTTGCCTGCCATCCGACCACAAGATTCTGCGCCTCGTGCCCGAATTATCATGAGCACAAGTAGCCTTCTCCATTCGTTCAAATCCCACCTCGGAGGTTGAAGGTGGGATGGTCGTTCGGGAAGGGCGTTGGCATCGCACAGGCCTTTCACCCGTACTTTAACTCTTTTGTCCTCCCTTCAACTCTACGCACATCGACGGTTACGATTATCTGCGCCTAAAAGCCATTCAGAGTTAGGCGCCTCACTGTTCATATATAGACTTTTCAATTGGCCGCCTCCTTCGTTTGTCTTTGGAAAACCAGGCCGGGCCAAAATTGTCTTCATCTCGTCTGTCACATGTAAATTACTTCTTGGAACAACATTCCATGGAATCGGGTGTGGTAGAGCATCGCGGAATGCTTTGAAAGGATTTGGTGGGATATTGTTTGATGGTGGTGGCATTCTCCAAGCAGTCTCTACGCGCTAAACGCTGATGTTGTGTGTTCTGATGGAGAAAAATGTATCAGTTTCTAGAGCGGACGAAGGATCTTGGACGGACCGTAGAGTAGCGGATGGGTATCGGGTCTGGCACTAAGACTATCTTGTCGACGGTTGTTCGAGTTTGAATGTTAGCAGTGAGAGAGTAAAGCAACAAGCAAAGCATGAACCTTGTCTCGCTTATTGCAGAGGAAATTTTTTGCTGTCAACAAGGATCTGCAGGCATAAATAACAGTGATTAGAATATGGAATATAAATGAAGATACAGGCAGCACGCAAGCCGAAAGAATATATAATTGAAAAACCCAGAGCTTAGAATCCATTCCGTCCATCAAAATCGCATTTTTACACTGAGATCCATGACTTTACTCCCCATCCTAATACCTCAAAGGCCAATGGTAAGGCCTCTGTTGCAAGAACTGCGATGCCAGCGTATACAATAACCTTGGTCAATACTACAGCCCACAATGAGTATAAATGTGCGGTGATGAAAGCATGACAAAACGCACCGTCTGCATCGTAATGTTTCACACCACCTGGCAGTCCATCCTTCCCATTAACTTCCTTGTCTTGCGTAACAGTAGTGTCATTCTTCTCCCCATTCCCCACCAATGTCCCATTTGTCCCGTTCGTGTTTTTCCCCCGCATCTTCAGATCACTGCGTCTATTGTCCGATGCTCTTGACACCCCACGCACACCGCTGCCAATGCCACCGACTTCGACGCTAACGCCCCCCATACCCGGGAGATCGATAACACTGGGAATTGGATGAAGCCCAAACCCACCCCCATCAATAGGAGAATGAAATTCAGATGGAACAGACTTGTACTCCGTTGCTGGGGTGTAAAAGCGGCGACGCGGAAGATCAACGGCACGAGCAAGGAGACGAAAGGTAGGGGGAAGGACGAGGTGCAGTGTAGATTTCGCAATGATGCGCCAAGCAAAGATGACGAGGATACCTGAGATAAGAAGTTCAGTAAAGATCGAAAAGGGTACGGTACTCAAGTACATACCAACAGCCATTTTGGTGAAAGCCATAGTCCACCAGAGCAATATGTCGTTCCATCCTCTTTCAACTTGAACCCAATTTCCGAATTCCAGCACCCATCCGCTGCCTGGCATGACGCTCAGTTTGGACAGAGGTAAACCGAACTCGCTGTAACTCAGCACCCAGCGCGAGACGAGGGCTCCAAGTACAACGCTCAGGATAGCTATAGCGTCTTCGAAACAGGGACAATCATCTAGTGGTTGTGGATGAACATGCACAGCAAGGAGAGTCAAAGGGATAAGTATGAGAGGAACTTCCCATCCACTTCGCTGCACCCAAGATTCTATCCATTCGCCCGTCCCGAGGCCTTTCCCGACCTGGACAAGCAATGTGCCCGAAGGGTGCGGCGACCCAAACCCGAAGGCACTGAACGCTGTATAGAACGAGCTAGATGGTTCGAAAAATATTGGGATCCCCGTCCAGCTGGTATGCCACCACCACAAGCCGGTACCAAGGAATATGCCGACGAGGCAGTCGGTAAAGGAATGCATGCCGGTATAAAGGCGTCCGAAAACAACAGAAAATGCGTATATGAATAGAATGGAGCATAGAATCCAGTAGATGCCTTGAGAGATGATGGGTTCTGCAATAGATGTGGGGGATAGGAAAGTCTCGGAATCAAGGGTTGTGTTGAGAGTTGACATCGAGACCGTGGCAAATCGATGAACTTCCGCAAAGAAGAACAAAGCAATTGAAACACTGTTCGTCGAGTGTGTTGAGGGGAAGCCGTATTCGAGATGATGGGTACCAATGGCTGTTAGTATAGGTGAGCATATACTTCCGCAAATCTGTAGCGAGTGACCTACTCAGTCGGGTCACTGGAGGAGCGAAGGGACGAGGCGAACAGAAAAGATCTTTTATGACTGAAGAACCGTATATTCCTAGCCCTAGGATTGTGAGCAGCCTGACATAGCACATGTGTGAGTGATTGATTCTGTCCCAGTGCATAAAACCTTTCGTACCCTCTTCCTAATTCAGCATATCCAAAGAAAAACAAGGCAGGGAGGATTGTCATGAAGAAGGTATGAGTTCCTAGGGTAGAGCTATAAACGAAGTATGCATCTAGCCATGGCGTCCGAATACTGTCCTGAAAAATACAGCATCAGTCCATTATCTCGTGGGTGATGCAAGACGTTTCGAAACGGTGTTGGTTGTATTTCTACCGCAGAAATTTAGTGTATAAAGTTGGGTGTGATCCTATAAAAGCCACATGTTCACCTACAACACAAATGTACATACGTAGCTTTGCGTTACCATGGGGCGATACGTAAAACGAAGGAGCAGGATGAAGAAAGAAGCAAATCGTGAATGCACTCACTTGCATCTTTGCGATGATCTCTGATTCCCATTTTACCGTCCTCACCAGCTTACGACGCAGTCCTGCCCTCCACCACGACAAATTTGCGTCGTAAACATCTTCTCCTTGCCTCCCAGGAGTCACATCACCATCCAAAGCTTTCAGTCTGGACTTCAGGTCATTAGGATCGTGATCGATGTGTTGTTTGTGTTCGTAATTTGTCCTGAGTACGCGCTCCGCCGCCGGAGAAGGAGCTCTTGAAGAAGCCTCGGAACCAGGTAGTGACAAAGAAAATTGTACCGCCCGGGAGCGTTCCATGGTAGTTGAAGGTGGGCTGAAAACGCGAGAGTAGAGATAATAGGCCTGGTCAGTATCAAAAGGGGTAGTCTGTGATCGTTTGAGACAGGAAGCCTTCAGCGGCCCTTGTGAGTGTAGTGCCCTATGACACTGGCCGCCGTATGAGTGACCAGGTGTTTGCTGTTTTGAACTTTGAATGTGAATGTGAGAAAATGATGAGTCGGAGCTCGGACGGTTACCGTACTATTATTATTAGTCTAGATGTGCAACCGACTCAGAAGTGCAACTTCGCGGTTTGCGTCATGTCCTTCTATCTCTGAGCCATGAAAAATATTGACTAACTGTATATACACTAAAGAATACATTCTACAGCTTTCTTTTGTGGGGAGGCTCATGTGGACGAGTACTAAATGAAGAATACATGCTTTTTTGGTACATGTATGTGGTGATGGTCAGGAACATGAAGTTGGCCTCAATTAACCACTATCAATTTTTTCACTGGTATTACAGGCATAATTTCACATTCCGAATACCAAGACAGAATAAAGAGAAGCTTTGAGAGCAATGACAAATTGAAGAATTATTGAGAAGGGGTGACGGAAAGTGACGAACTCGCAGGCAAGTTCAAAGACCGACCTGATGGCATCATGACCCTGGTGAGAATTGCTTTCGAGACGGCTCCTGGTCGGCTGATGGCGGGGATTCACATATTGATGTGACTTCCCGTTACTCGACAATTGCATATCTCAATTTTTTGATCCCAAACTTCTGCTGGCCCCGAGAAGGACAGAAAAAATCTGTAAAATCGGAGAAATTCAGAGAATATAGAGATGCCAATTGTGCACCTGGACTATAATTCCGGGCAGGAGTGCATATGAACTGAGTGCAGAAAGACCAGAATACCGAAAAGTTGCACATCTAGAACAGTAATAGTAAGTGCTTCTTGAGTCTTCCTTGGCCTCTTCGTTTCCAAATCGTAAGTACTTACTATTACTGTTAGATGTGCAACTTTTCGGTATTCTGGTCTTTCTGCGCTCAGTTCATATGCACTTCTGCCCGGAATCACAGTCTGGGTGCACAATTGGCATCTCTATACTCTGAGTTGATCCGACTCGGAGCCTCGAGGTGGCGATATTTATTTATGTCCCTCAGATGGGCGTCTAAAGTCTTTTTAGGAGTAACATAAAATATGCGTTGATAACAAAAGAAGAAACAATACACACGACAAGTACAATAGACTTCAAAGGAATGAATAATCTAACAGTATGAAAGGACAGGGAATAAAGGGGAAACATTAGAAAGGTTGTTCTGCGAGAACATCCGAGATTTAGACAACCAACTCGTTCTCATTCTTGAGTGTCGCAGAGAAATAAGCCTTCAGACCTGACACTCCTTTATACTTCACAACGCGTTCCAAGCTATCGAATGCCTTGGGGTTGTTACCTCTTCGTGCCTGGCAAAGTAAATCTTTCTTTTTGGTGTACACCAGCATATCAGCACCAGGACCGCCTAGAGGTGTCTGAACTTTGATGACAACGTCCTTGGGATAGTCGATTGCTTTCATTTTCATCTCAGTGGGAGCTGCTTGTGGGGGTATGATACCAGTGGCTTGTCGGAGAAAATCAGATGTTGAGAAAAGCCCTGCTACAGATCCACCTCCGAATCCTCCATTGTATACGGGCTTGACGGTGACTGTCGTAGATTCCGAAAACCCTCTGCAGTTTATCTTGTGAGACGGCCATGCATTCCCTGAATGGTGAGTGAAAACATTTAACTTTGAGTTATAACAATCGCGATTGTTGAACTCACTCTGGCATTCAACCGAACAGTATCGCGCAATCTTACATCGAGAGCAATTCTTGAGGGGAACATCAGCCTGTTGACATCCATCGCATTGCTTGTTCTGTCTTGGTGCCTCTTCCCCGGCTCGCTTGCGAAGCCATTTTTGAATAGCGGCCGTGACTTCAGGACCCATATTGACAAACAACACTCTTGGAGTCAAAATCTCAGCATCCTGAATATCTAGGCTTGCGCCGAATTCCATGAGTAAGTCAATGGCTGGGATAGCCTTCTGCTCGAAAGCGGGATAGATTGGGACTACTCAGTATCTGTCCTGAGCGTTGGGGTTTGCACCCGACTCGAGTAGGACGCGTAGGAGTTCGTAATACCGAGAACTGGGGTCAGGGTTTATGATGAAGTGATGCAATGCAGTAAAGCCACAAATGTCCGGGATATCGAGTGGCACTTTGTAAGAAATGAGAAGCCGAAGGACATCTAAATGACGCGTTTTTCCTTTCGACTGAATGCGTTGGGAACCCCAAACGGCGATCGTCGCGTACCCTGCTTCAAAGGCAGTCTCCGTTCCATTGAGATCAGGTTGCTTTCCTTCGTCAAACATCTACAGTGAGAACGTAAATATAATCGCGGAAATCATAAATGAGATCTTCACCTTCTGAACCGCGTCCAGGGCACCAACGAAGCAGGCCAGGCCGAACTCTGACAATTCATTCGGATTGAATCCAATACTGTCTAGAGCAACTAGATTAGTGTTTAGCGATAGCGAGGAAGCGAAAGCCTACGATCAACATAGAGAGCTCTCAATCTGGCTCCCCCTTGTCTATCCTTGATAAATCCTGGCTGGGCGAGAATCCGCCTCATCTCGTCTGTTACCATAAGGCCACTGCCAGGGGTAACGAAGAAAGGCTGTCCACCGAGAATACGTGAAGGTAGTTGGTAGCCTTGAGTTTTCTTTCCGCATTTAGGAGGCATGTTGTTGAAAGTGTTTACTGAGTGGCAATTCTAAGAAAGAGAGTTGGAAAAGCAGGAAGAATGAGGCCGCAAATGTCTTGACCATTCTTGCCCTTTCATGCAAACTCCGGCAATTGCCGCTCGCCTTTGACGCGAGCGAAGCTGCATTTATGTTTGCCAACCATAACGCGCACGCCTCAGCGGCCCCAGTAGTGCTGCACACTCCCGCCCCCGACTCTTCTCTTAGTACAAGGTACTTCTAGCTCATGTGGAATTAACGTCGAAAGCAGCAAAGAATCGCACGTGAGATCCCAAACTTTGGCATGTCTGCCTCCGTTGCCCATGCCTTCAACAAGCTTCTCAGTCAACCCAAAGCGATATCGAAGTCTCGTGCGACTGGAGAGATAGAAGATGGTGGTACAAAGCTCCGGCGCTTGATTCTTGTGGATGGGATACCTTCCTCGGTTGTGCGTAGTCTTATGCCCTCTGTTTATCAGTCTTTTGAACTGACTATTTGAATGTTGAATCTAGGATCCTACCCTGCGCCCTCGGATATGGAAAATTCTTCTTCGGGTAAATGAGCTCCCAACGGATACGTATCTTCACTATGTATCCCGTGGGCCATGTCAAGTACGAGAGAAGATCAGAAACGATACCTTCAGGTATGTCAAGACTTCATGAGCCTAGCTGTCAAGCATATACTGACCTTTAGGCAATCAGGACGCTAGCGACGGATAAAGGCTTCAAAGAACGTGTCAGAGAGGATATGCTAGTTCGTCTCCTGGATGCTTTTGTCTGGAGGAGTCACGGTACGAAGTCACCTCGCACGCATAGAACAATTCTATAATATGTCCCAGAACGCCAGGATGTCGACCAGTTGGGATTTACATATGTGCAAGGGATGAATGTGCTTGCTGCACCTTTTCTTTACACAATGCCATCAGAAGTCGAAGCGTTTTTCTGTTTTGCGAAATTCATTGAAGAGTCATGTCCTTTGTATGTTCAACCTACGTTGGAAGGGGTTCATCGCGGTTTGAAGGTCGGTCCCGTGTCTTGCTTATGTTGGAAGGCTATCTTATCTATCTTATGTCCCTACTAGCTTCTCGATCGGTGTCTTCAAATCGTCGATCCGGAATTGTTTGCTCATCTACGATCCAAAAACCTTTCTGCTGAGATATATGCATTTCCTTGTACGTCTCCCTTTGTGGCATACGTTGGTACACATACAGCTGCTTATATGTTCTGATATAGCTGTGTTAACATTGTGCGCCTGCACTCCTCCTTTGGATCAAGTCCTGCAGCTCTGGGATTTTCTGCTGGCGTTTGGCGTACATTTGAACGTTCTGTGTGTCATCGCACAGTTGTTGCTAATGCGAGATGAGGTTATGGCCTCTTCAAGGTGCGTCATTTTGCGTGCTTGATTAACAGACCATAAACTTACTTAGCTACCCAGTCCCATGCGTCTTCTGCGTACTTTCCCTCCCCTAGAAGCTCTACCTGTGATCGGTATTGCTGTGACCCTCGTTCGAGATCTTCCCGCCGAATTATACGATGAGTTGGTCAAACACCCGTTTGAAGTTCAGAACTAGCCATATTTGAAGTCAGTCCGAAGGTTGCCACCTTGGTATCTAAATTTGTCTACTTGCTTTCCTAGTTTTCTTACTGCTGTGAAATTATATTGTCTACACTATGCGGAACTGAAAGCGGTGGAAATACAAAGCTATGGTGGGTAATCAGATGTTGATCTCATGCCCGACGTTCTAGAGATCGCTCTGTCTCTTTCTTCGAGGATCCCATCTTGGCCGAGGGCATCACAATCAACATATCCTCCGCAACAAGAGCCCTCCGAACCACCACTTCGACTTGAGTCATCTGTTGGGGTATCATGTCGTATTCGGGGCGAGAAGGGAGTTTCTTCTTCTGACTCCGTGAATAGACGTTTCCTTCCACTTCGAGGATGGTGCTCGTGTGCGTGATGATCGTGAGCGTGCTGCGCATGGACAAAGTTTGATTGCAATCCATTGCTTGTGGGCGGTGATAGTGGAATACTATGAAAAGATGTAGACGAAAAACTGGTCTGTAAAGAAGGCTCGCTTGTTGGGTGGGCTCCAGGGAAAGCTAAGTGATGAAATTTTGCTAATGAAGCGCTTGCTAAGGCAAGATTGCTCATGAGCTCTTTGGATGCAGCAGCCTTAACACAAATAACTACTGTTCAGTCTAATGTGATTGGTTGTAGGGAACTACGCACTGTCTCGGGGAGAAGGACAGCGGGATTTGCTAGACGGGCTTTAGTTTCCGCCAATTCTCTCTTAAGCTGTTCGTTCTCTTCTTCAACTCTCCGGCAGCGGGTCTCGAGTTCCTGGACATAGTTTGCCTTCCGAGCGCGGTAATCCCGCTGCTGCGTCAAACTCCGAGTAGGAGGTATCGTGAGGTCTTTCTTGCGTCCTCGGGTCATGGTCAAGAGGTGGGTTGAAGATTACATGGACGTGTATATAACGGGACGGAAAGTGTGGACATGAAGCATGAAGGGTCGTCCCAAAAGTGGGGAAGAGAAGTAAGTTACCAGTTGTGATAATAATGATGCAAGATGTCGCAAAATCAAAATCGCATTCAAAATCGCGTCAACAGAACCAAATATGGATGTGCATATGTCGGCCGGATCGGCGACCATTTTCAGCACTTTCACATTTGCACAGTCACGTCGCTAAACATGGCTCCGTCTGCTGAGGCCCTGAATAGTTTGTTGCGAACTGTTCGCAGTGAGCTACTGCGCGAACCATATTTCTCATCGAGGCTCGAACGGTCTAGTCATTCTGTTCTTGAGAGGTCATAGAGAAGCTATGTCCCCCTCACATTCTGGCCGCTATCAACGCCTTCCAGCAGATGAGCCAGATACTGTACTGGTTGTCGACCATGAATCATTGGATAATTCTGTGGGGGTCCAGAAAACCCGACGTGGTCTGCAGGAGAGACAGTACGTTTTGCTATCCGATACGACCAGTTTCCTTGTCTTAATTTCGCTATCAAGTTTGACAATGATTGCACTTGCAGGCATGATTGGAACAGGCCTCTTTCTATCCAGCGGGAAAGCACTAGCACAAGCTGGACCACTGGGATGTGTTCTGGGATTCGTTGTTGTAAGCTTCTTGAAGCACCAATGATGCAAAATTGAGACGCTGACATATAGAAGATGGGCACAGTCACAGCAGCAATCGGTATGCAATCCCCTCTAGTTCATTTTTAGAAGAAATTGACTCAAAGATAGGATGATAGCATATATATCTGCGGAAATGTCTGCATTGCAACCAGTGGAAGGAGGATTTGTGCGCCATGCTAACATGTGGTTGGACAAGAGCACTGGTATAGCTATAGGGTGTGTTTAAATTCGGCCCAGTCCACTTCCAATGTGTTGAAGTTGATGAGTAGGTGGAATTTTTGGTATTCCATTGCCATTACGATGCCCACAGAAATTGTGGCGGCGACTACCCTACTCACATATTGGAATTCGGATATCAACGCATTTTATCCCATAAGGTGTGTTCGTGTGTATTTGCTATCATCAGCGGTCTAATTCTTTATGATGTAGCGTCCTCTGGGCAGTGATAATTATCATGAACCTTTCTCCCGTACGAGTTTACGGGGAATTTGAGTTCTATCTCGCCTTCTGCAAAGTATGTTTCGAATTAGAACGGTCTTGCGAGAATCTCACACAACTTCGGACGCTCTCAAGATTGCCCTTATCGTCTGTTTTATAATAGCGGGAATAATCCTTGACCTCGGACTGATCTCTGGACAAGAACGTCTTGGATTTCGGTTTTGGCGGGAACCATATCCTCTTTTTCGCGAATATATCATGACCGGGTCCCAAGGCCGTTTGTTCGGCTTCTGGTCTGCAGTGGTCTCCGCTGCGTTTGCGTATGGGAACGTCCAAGTCGTGGCCATGGCAGGTGCCGAAACTCGAAACCCTCGAAAAGCAATTCCTGCAGCTCTGAAGAAGACATTTGCTCGGGTTGTGGTGTTCTATGTCGCGTCTATTTTTGTAATCTCTCTAACAATTCCTTCCGATGATAAACGGCTGTACAATCAAACTGGGGATGTCACCCACAGTCCCTTTATCATTGCTTTTAGTAGAGCGGGCCTAAAAGTGGGTTTTATCACCCACAATATATGATATCACTGACACAAGACTTGTTTATCAGGCTCTCCCAAGCATTATCAATGCTGTTGTATGTTCATGTTCCTTATCATAATATCTATCTTTCCAGTATTGATTCCACCCTACTATAGATCTTCAGTTCGGCATTCAGCTCTGGGAATTCTTGCTCGTTTCTGGCTTCTCGAACCCTTCATGGGTTGGCACTGGATGGGCACGCGCCGTCGGTCTTTCTGGAGCTTAATCGTTTTGGAGTACCGTATGTAGCGGTTGGTGCCACAGTCATATGGGGTGCAATAGCGTATACCAGCCTAAACCAAGGCGCCTTCCAAGTAAGTCGTGGAAAATCACAATTACAACCTCCCAATAATTAATTTTCTGGAACAAGGCTTTCTCATGGCTTGTATCTCTTGTCACGATGGCTGGCATAGTTTCATGGGTTATCATCTGCTTAACCTATCTTCGCTTCTTCTATGCGTTGGATGTGCAAAAAATACCACGAGACGATTTGCCGTACAAGAGCCCTTGGCAGCCCTATCTTACCGTGAGCATAATGTTCTTGGTATTGAGGCAAACCTGACAATCAAGTAGTACTACGCACTCATTATGAATATCTTCATTTTGGTATTCAACGGCTGTGATTCTTTTCTTCCGACATTCGACCTATCACTTTTCCTTTCGAAGTACTTCAACTGGTTCGTCGTTCCATGATAATATTCAAGGCGTACAATATGCTGACAGACAAACTTTTCCAAGCATATTGTACCCGATCTTATATTTTGGATGCAAGGTGTGGCTGAAGGACGCCATGATACCCCTGAACGACATAGATTTTCAAACCGAGCTTAACATTGTTGAGGCCGAAAACATGCATTCGGTTACACACAATGAACGCACTGATGAAACAAGTTACGATAAATGGCTCAACAGTCTTTTCTAGTAGGAATATTTATTCTTGACCATCAAGTTCGAGTCCGTTCCCTCGAATTTATTACAACATACAGCCCCAGATTCTCTGGAGTAACATCTCTAATAAGACTTGAGGTCCTGGTGTTTTGTGAATAGTAAATGCGCCTGGCTTGTCATTATGCATGAAGGGGTCTTCCGGGTCTCTTTGTGCTTCAGATCGATTGGTCCCGACAGGTTCATCGGCTGCGCGTCGGTCAACCACCAGCATCCCGCGCGTGATTTCGCCAGTCCTATAGTCACGCTTAGGACCGCATGCATAACAAAAGGCTTCTTAAAGCGACACACCTTTCGATGTCGAAAATACGAGAAGATCCTTCCCAACCAACCCCCAGGGTCATTGGCTCAGTGTCCGCAAATGGCGGATTCTCAATCGCACACCATACTGCCACAATATCGTGCAACTCCATCGCATCTTTACCGTAGTGAAGCATCACATCTCTTGTCCTTTCCAAGAATGAACTAGTGAAATGCGTCAACACAGGTTTTCCATCGGCCTTGGAAGGTTGTGCGGAACTATCAAACGCAGGGTCCACCACCTTCTTGTAGACAGGGAAGGAAAGCTCGTGGGGTGTCGTTATATCGAGGGGGAGCAGTAGAAACCGATCTAGAGGAAGACCTAGATGAAGATCAGTGGAAATCAACAACTCTCTAACCGCATACGGGTCTGCGAAAAAGTTGACTGCTTCTAGTTGAGCTTTTGTAAACTAAAGTCGGAAGGACGCAATCTCACATTCTGCCGTAGGGCTGGTATTTCCTGGAACATCCAGAGCCCCACCCATGCATACAATGCGGCCTATCCGGTCTATAACCAGTGCACTGTCTGTCCGCATTATTTGAGCTAAGTTGGTGAGGGGACCTAAGGCGAGGTAGGTCACGCTTCGAGAAGGCTTTGACCTTAGAATATCAAGAGAAACCTCAGTGGCCGATTGAGTGGACAACTCGAGGTACTGATTGAAATCAAATGAGACCTCGACAGATAATTCTGGGTGACGGTTTGTGATGTCCCCTAGCCCATCTCTAGAAAAACGGAGTTCAGCGAAGGGTTCTCGTCGAAATTTCGTCATAGCAACCTTCCGTGGAAATATTGAGCGCTATGCAGCTCGCCTTCCAGCGGACCAGCACTTCCCCTTGCCAAGATAGGCTTCTTTTTCCCATTAAAATTGGGAAAACGATCTCTGTCTGCTGGATGTGTAGCCAGGTGTTGTTCGATAGTTTGATATATCTTGAATATATTCAGACTAGATTTGTATCGGCTATCGTTGAGAGAAACCAGCTGAAGTGGAAGGAAATAATTTACTAAGATGCATCGATGTCAGTGTTACCTTGAATAAGTCGGAAATAAGGACGCTATAAGGACGCATTTTGGCACGAAGGGCTACCATATGAGATATTCAAGGCAAGGATCTCCAGTTCAGGCGACGCAAGTGCTAGTAAACTGGTGTATTCTTGTGAGCCAAAGAAGACGAAGCTAAACGAATCGAACAGACATGGCGATGCAGTCGTCTATGCCGGGGTCTGTGTCAACTAAAGATAGCAGTGAATCAGTATCTGGGCACGGATGGGTGTAATGCGACACAAACTTATGACCGGGATAGGCGATCTTTCGTAGGCCATAGAGAAAAGCAAGTGGTAGTAGAGGACAGATTGCGAGCGATGCAGAACATGAGTTACATCAACGATAAACGGGATTAAAGATAACGGGCATTCCATCAATAGAGAACAGCGTCCAAAAATAGGTCAAAACGACTGAAAAGTAAATTTAACAAGCAACACCCAACTTTCACCAATGAGAAATAGCATTATGGGTGAATGGGTGATTACAAGTTGGTACGTACAGCAACTGCATTTTGATATCGAGAATATTTATGAGTATAGGGATTAGATTATACTGTATAGTATTCCAGATACAACGAAGACTTCCAATTGGCAAACTCCTCGAAGAAGCAAGTCCACCAAAACAGCGGTTGATAACGGTGAAAACGCCTGACTCATTGCTATCTATTAAAGTTTTCATGGTTTCCTCCTACAGCCTCGATTATTGGCCCCAGAAAAATTTCTCCATCTCGCCTGTCAACCATAAGCATCCCACGAGCAATCTCACCAATCCTGTAAGATATTCGGGAGACCAAGGCATATTGTGCGGGCCAAGAAGAAACATACCGCTCAATTTTAAAAACACGGAGATTCCTTGCTATCCAACACCAAGTGTCATTGGCTGGCTGTCCGCAGATGGCGGATTTTCGATTGCACACCACACTGCATATCATATAGCTCCGTGCCGAATTGAAGCAATGACTGCATTGTCTTTTCGAGAATTCAGCGCATGAAGTGGACCAATGCTGTATGCCAGTCGGCGTTCAAGGGTATGACAGGACAGGACAGTGTTGACTCTGTAAGTGGACAACAGAAGTTCGTGAAGCACCAGAGGAGCTACTAATGACATTCCATCTCTCGTCATTACCGCGGGATCGACACGTTGAATAGTCGCTGCCACCAGAGCCGAAATAAATTGCAGTGCTGAAGATACCGTGTGCTAGATGCTGGATGTGTGTTCCTGATGGGAAGCAAGGCCAGGTCTGTTGGATAGAGTGTATGGTTGGCCAGAATGAAGGACTGAAGGTTGTAGCAGTGGCATAATAAGCACAAAAAAAAATAAAGGTTATTAGGGGTAGAGAAAGTCTCCCTAAAATGTGTTCTACATTTCCCCAGACCTTGTATTTGTTTAGAGGGAGCTTCGAGAAAATATGTGGCGCTGGCGGGCGCTAATGAAATTACAGGCAAAGGGGATTGCCGGTAACTGTACAGTCACATGTAACGGTGGCTGTTGATGTGACAGTGTGACTTGAGAGCGAGATTCTGAGAGCAAGTTTGTCGTCGTCTAACTCACCTAAAACAAAATGGCTGACTCGCTGCGTTTCCTCGGCTCGTTGGAGGGCCACAAGGGATGGGTCACCGCCATCGCCACCTCGTCAGAGAACCCCGACATGATCTTGACCGCTTCGCGGGGTATGACCAACTTCACTTGTAATTTGCACTTGAACTCTGATCACTTGTAAATTAGACAAGACCATCATCGTCTGGCAATTGACCCGCGACGAGGACTCGTACGGATACCCCAAACGTATCCTCCACGGCCACAATCACTTCGTGTCTGATGTCGTTATTTCTTCCGACGGCCAATTCGCTCTCTCCTCCTCCTGGGATCACACTCTGCGTCTCTGGGACTTGAACACTGGATTGACCACCCGCCGCTTCGTTGGCCACACTTCCGATGTCCTCTCCGTCAGCTTCAGTGCCGACAACCGACAGATCGTATCTGGTTCGCGTGACAGGACCATCAAGCTCTGGAATACCCTTGGAGAGTGCAAATACGACATCAAGGATGAGGGTCACACTGAGTGGTGAGTCAATTCTGTTCAATTAAATCTATGGCTTGATCCAATGATCTTTATAGGGTTTCCTGTGTCAGATTCAGCCCCAACGTTTTGAACCCCGTCATTGTTTCTTGCGGTTGGGACAAGGTCGTCAAGGTAAGCTTCTTAATTTCATCCTTTTCCAATCATTTTCCCTTTCGTATGATGTATCAATATAATATTTGCTACTTCAGAGAGCTCTACGCTCGATGAGACAACACATTATCACCAAGATCTCTGACGCATTCCATCCTCAAATCCTCTTATAAAAATTTATCGCTGACACTATTCGTTAGGTTTGGGAACTCTCCAAATTCAAGTTGAAGACCAACCACTACGGACACACCGGTTACATTAACACCGTCTCCGTATCCCCTGATGGTTCGCTTGCTGCCTCCGGTGGCAAGGATGGTATCACCATGCTCTGGGACTTGAACGAGGGCAAGCACCTCTACTCCCTTGAGGCCGGTGACATCGTCAACGCCCTCGTCTTCTCTCCCAACCGTTATTGGCTATGCGCTGCTACCGCCACCTGTGTCAAGATCTTCGATCTCGAGAGCAAGTATGTCACCCTACTTTTTGGTAACTGATCATTTCCTAATGTTTATTTTGTAGGTCCATCGTTGATGAGCTCAAGCCCGCTTACACCGATGTCGGCGAGGATGCCAGGCAACCCGAGTGTGTGTCCATTGCCTGGTCGGCAGATGGCTCAACTCTCTTCGCTGGCTTCACAGACAACCAACTCCGTGTCTGGACCGTCACCTCATAAAAACCCTCACGCGCATTCACCAGCTAGAGGCTTACGAGAGATGTTATTTCACCTGTTGTACTTACTCGCAAAATACAAAAAAACTTGCCGAAAACACCTACATAAATTGAGATGTTCGCTGATGCTTGTCGAGGAATCAAACGAGGTCCTAGGAGCAAGAAATGAGGAGGCAAGAGCATACAGACGTTTACAAGTTGGTAGACTCTGTAAGGTTGCGTGCTCTCTCGCTGTAGTCGTACTTATCCATACCGTTGAAGTCAATTTTCATTCCTTGATAAACCATGTTGAATTGCAGCTCGGGGATATGGGCCACGCGAGCGCGCCAACTATCTCCACTGCACAACTTGTTAGCAGCATTACAGGGAAAACAAATTAGTGGTACTTGCGTTGCGGTACCATAAAAGTCTGGCTGTTGGCTAACGAGCCTCACACACTCGTCCGTGTTCGAACGCGCGTCATATATCCAGAGTGTTTTCCCAGTATATATTTCTTGCCATCCGTTGTGGTCAATCAATGGGTTCGGAGGTGAGTATCGCTTCGTTCCAGCTGGAAGGGCTGGTGTCGGACGAATATCGACGTCGTTGAACAGGCGAAGCGCGGTGACATTTGAAATGCCGGAGAGTCTTGTACGGTCGTCTGGTGAGTCTACAGGATCGAGGATTTTGATTATTTCTGGGGTTTCGCTTGATGAATCTGACTCTTCGTCTTCGGCGTTTGCAGATGGACCAGCTGCTAGTTTGGCCTCGTCGTTCCCTTCTAGCTGTGCATCAGATCCGTTACCAGTAAATTCTGAAAGGAGTTCTTTCTGTGCTTCCTGCATTTTTTGTAGGAAGGTATTCCATGCATCATTGTTGCTGAAATCTGTTCTGATGAGGAGACCTAGTCCATCATCCTCCAGAAATTCATCCAAGGGATCTGCATCTATCTACAAGATACTTTAGAAAAAATCTATCAGCTGATGAAAAATAGTCAAGCGACATACCGGTACATCAGTACTGTTTTCGAGGCTAGCACTGAGAGGCCCTAGTGTTTGCCAAGATTCGTATAGGGAGCGCAAGCGCCATTTGCGACGTCCTTCTGTCGGATGTTGAGATTTAAACTGTCTATATGTCCGCTACGGTATCACGATGTCATGAAATGCCTCCTATTTCTATCAAGGGTGGTAGCGAACCGCAAGGGCATGTTTGAACTTTTCGTGTACCATCGACGGCTACTTGGAAGGGATATATTGAGAATTTAGTTCTGGTTCACAGATCACTATCAAGCTGATATTTAGACGCACAATAGGCATTTTTGGATTTGGGACGCCCGTAAAGCGACGCGCGGGAGAAGGGAGAGGGAGAGAAGCTGACGGGCCGGTGACATCATGGGACTCACAGGAATACCTTATTCTTGCCTAATTTAGAACTTTTTTGACTCTACTTTTGATACCTCGCGCAAACGAATCCATGCTATTCATGTTGTACTCTGCTTCTTCGTTCCATTCTATTCATTCTTGACCTTGTGATAGCCTGGAGCAGCACTTGCCAGGCTTCTCTCTCTCCTTGGAGCTTCCCCATGTCATTATGGTCGACTGGCCGTTGGGGAAGTTCTCACCCATTCAAATAGCAGTAGCGTCCTCTTCGGAATGCTTTCTTTACTCTGTCTTGACTTGACCAGAATCCATCACTGGCTTCTAGTTCTTGAATCACTGCAGGCCAATGGAATTACCAGCGCGCACCCCCCTTACAGGTGTGGCAAATTGTCTTGTACACTGACCTTGCCTACAAACTAAACGCCGTTAACTCGGAAATTACTCTAGCTTCGCAGCTGACTAGAGGCAGATGGTTATTTGCTTTTGCCCTAGTCACATCCCTATTCTTTACTTGTGAGTATGCACAATTCTTTATGTTGTCGAAATCTCATCGCTTTCATCAGGGGGGTTTGCATACGGCGTACGTCTCTACTGGACGTCTGACGCGACAGTATCATTAAACAACTTATATGCTAGCTTCTCGACGTCCTAAATGCTCACTTCCAAGTTGTGTTTAAGATAAACAGGACTCAAAGCACCTTACTCCAGCTGGCATACTTTGGCGCATACTTAGTATGGTCTCCAGTCGCCGGAATATTTGTACGTTAATTGAGTCTGAGCCCTCCGAAAAGATAGCTGCTGATCAAACTTCTAAGATGAGGAAACGGGGGTACAAAGTATGTGAACGCTTACACGGCCTCTCTGATGCCATTTTAAACATAAGGCCAGGCTGGTATTCATCTTGGGCTTACTTTGTACAGTTTAGGCAAGTGTACTGCATCCTTTGCCTTCTGCATTGTCCTTGATAAACCCACAGGCGCTGTGTTCTTCTGGCCGTCTGCCAAATTCCAAAAATACGGTGGTTTCGTGGGATGCACATTCGTTATAGGTGAGAACAGTCTTAAGCATTAATCACAGGTCATGAATTCATTACGGTATTCATAGGATGTGGACTTTCGACACTCGAAGTCGCTGCCAATTCATACATTGCCGTTCTTGGGACGCCGAAATATGCTGCCGCGCGACTGAACTTTAGTCAAGGTTTCCAAGGAGTCGCTTCTTTTGCGGGGCCCCTCATCGCCTCGCGGTGGTTCTTTTTGGGTGCTAATGCCACCCGGCTTGATACTGTGCAATGGTATGTACTTTGAACATACTTATATATACACTGATTCAACTCGTCGTTGACAGGGTATATTTGGCCGTCGCAGGTTTAGGCGTGGTTTTAAACATCCTGTTCTAGTACGTCCTAGCTGCCATGACTGACAAGGTTAATCAGAATATATGCTATAGCTTTTGTGACCTGCCCGAACTCGAGGAAGAGTTTATTTTGAACCAAGTCGCTGAAACGGGTGACGTTGAGAAGCCCACCGAATCGTTCTGGAGGCAGTGGAGATGCCTCTTTGGCTATGTCGCTCAAACAGCGTATGTGTGAGTTGTTTCTCATTCATGATACAGATGCAAGGACGGATTGATTTATTGGCACCCTGTTAGCGGTGCTCAAGTCGGCGTGGCTTCGTTGGCTGTCAACTTCATGTCCGAACAAGGTATAGGAATTAGTCAGTCGAAGGCCAGTCAGCTTTTCTCGTTTTGTCAGATAACCTTTACTGTCGGACGGTACGAATATTTACTTACGATCCACTGCGAACCCTTTGACGGCGATATGTTAATTGCAGATTTGTTGGCGTCCTAATCTTGAATTTCGTTGACCCAGCACTGCTGCTATCAATCTACGGCCTCGCCTGTTGCGCATTTTCCTTGGCCGTTACATTTGCCACAGGAAAAGCAGGCGTCGGATGCTTATTTGGCCTGTTCTTCTTTGAATCCATTTGTTATCCTGTGCGTCCTTCCATCAGATGTCCACGTCTAACGGAATATGTGCTCATGTCTCATCATGCACTGCCAGTGCATTTTCACCCTTGGGACAAAAAATCTGGGAATCCACACGAAACAGGGTTCAGGCCTCATTGTAATGGTGAGTCCATGGACTCCTTGCACTCACGTCACGGGCTAATTTTTACTAGGGTGTCGGCGGAGGTGCATGGTACCCGCCTGCACAAGCATCTGTCGCGGACAGAATATCCACCAGAAGATCCTACCTGGTACCATTCTCTGGCTACACTGCTATGACCCTTTACGCAATGTGCGTTAATCTAAACATTTGTAATTTGGAATACTCTTTGACCGCGTTAATTCACAGCGGTCTGGTTATCGATCAAGCCCGAAAGGACGGGTTCCGTGTGCGTAATGTGCATGAAATTGATGAACAAGAAGCCAGGGCTAGGGCTGCAGCGGCGTTGGCAGCAGCATCAGGCGATGTCGAGCATAAAGATAGCGTTGAAAAAAGGGAAGAGGAGTCGGTAGAGATCGTAAGAGTGGCTTGACAGAAATCGATGCTTGTGCTTAGGTTATTACGCCTCCTTAATCGTAAAAAAAGTTCTATTTCTGGATGGGTATGAAGGTGCAGTTATTATACTGCAGATGTCCGTGAACCGGCAACCCGGTCGACCACCTACGAGGGAGCAGACAGTGAGAACGAAGAAAGATGATAAGGCGATGTGCCTAGGTCCAGACAGGAATAGAGAATGGCACTCACACCTGAGATATATGGGAGCGATAAAAAGGTGCCAATGAAGGGTAGCTGTCGCAGGAAGGTGATGACCACAGGGAAAAAATCGCTGAAAAAGGGGAGCATCAATCAGTTATGGAAAGAGGAGACGGAAGACAGAGACATCGTGGCCGGGAGCATGGTTTGTCTGCGTGTTAAGGGTGCGAAACATAGAGAAAAGTTCAGACGTACCCAAATAGGTTCAAAAACCCGAATGTCTCTACGACCATTCCGACAAAGGGCCACTTGAAGAACACGAGCAGGATGCCGCCGAGGAAGCACACGGTGCCCCGGATTTTTTGCTTGCGCGCGAAGAAGTAGAATGTCTTTTGAGGGCCAATGATGAGTGTCAGGCCGGATACGAACAGGATCTATTGCACGGACAGCTCCTCGTTAACGCCGGCCGTTGAGTGGGACGAATCGCGGATAGGGTATACATACGTTTCCGAGAGCAAGAAGGGCACCGTCGAAGAACAGAATGACACCCAGGAACATGAACAACGCGCCGAAAGTCGTGAGGGCTACGCCAATTTCTGGTTGCAGGTGTATGTCAGCCCTGGGTCCCGCCGGGCGTGGTACAACAGGCAACTCACTCTGTCCATCCGAAAGCCACATGGTTGAATGAATATTAATGAATTAGGGTGAAGGAAGAAGGGTGTAATGGAGGATGGAGGGCGCTCGAGCTCAACAGCAGGTGTGACGTTGAACCAGCGGTGCAGGTGTTGGTCACGCAGTGACCGTATGCGTGGAACTCACGGCGCGCCTATTTTCGGCAGTAGGACGACGTGTAGGACGTGGCCTGGACTACGTATGTGTGCATGCACAGTCTTAGGTGTACGAATGCAGGTTGCGCAGTGCAGATAAAGCAGATAAAGACCAATAAAATTAAGCTCGCAGGTATCGTACAACAAATCGTAGCCGCAGTCTCTCGAGTGCGATAAATCTGCTTTGCTTAGGTTAGGTGACAGGTAACTCAACAACAAAGCAGGGGAGATATTCGAGTGTCGTGTGTGTGTGCATTTGGAGCTGGAGGTAGAGGAAGGCATGTTAATGGAAGAGAGAGTGAAATTGAGTGAGAGAAACTGTTGGTGCAAACAGACAAATAAGAGCGAGAAAGCAAAGGATGTAGTACAATGGACAATATAATGCCAAGGGAGTGAGTAAGTATCATATGTGGGTGCATGTAGTAGATGTGTGCATGAACTGCGTAGCCGAAAAATCCAAGGAACCAAAAACCAAACGTCAAGCAAAAAAAAAAAAGGAGAGAAAGATAAAACTGATAATATCAAAAAGAGGACCCTGCATTTAACGCGCAGCCGCATTCTTCGCTCGCATTACACGATCGTACGACTCCCTGATAGGCGTGCGCCGCGAGAGCACCGTGAGGTGCGTTTGCAGATAGGGTCCGGGCAGCAAAGGGTGGATCGCCTCTATATTCGCGTGCGGGTTCACAGGAGGGAAAAACGCGATCGTCTGCGGTGATGGCGGGCGCGTCACCGATGGCAAATTAGCGAGGGACGACAGCGCCGCAGACGAGCTGGCGGAGCTCATCGTGGACAGCGTCCGCGTCCGGTCGTGTGTCCATACAGCCTCGCGCCCTGCAGCGGAAAGCGGCGCAGTGCTCGCGGTGGAACGCGCAGACGAAACCGACAGCCGCCGTCCGTCAGTTGCGAATACGGAGTGTGGGGGTTCGCTGGCCGCAGGCGACCCCGGCGCGGTGCGCACGCTCGTCGTTGGCGAAGATGAGACGTACTGCCGTCCGTTCGCGGACTCGATGATGCTCGTCGGGGGCGATGTAGAAACTGCAGGGAGCGCGGCGCTGGCTGGGAGTATGGTAAGTGGCGCGAGGGGAGTAGGGCGCGGTACAGTAGAGTTATGCGTGAGCCCACGGAAAAGGGGATGCGGCCGCAGCGGATGCGGATGCTGCTCACTGCGCACGGAATGCACTGAAGGCGGACGCGACAGGCGCTTGGGCCGCGGGCTATAACGCGCAGCCTCTGACGTATCTGGTTCACTAGCGCTGGTCAACTGCTGCTGTACGTGATCGGACTCCGATCGTGGCGTCTGGGGCCGGCGGTTCATCAACGCTTGATCAGCAGAGGGCTGTTCAGTCCGCGGTGCTTGTGGCGCCTGTCGCTGCGAAGGCTGGGCTTGTTGCTCGGGCTCCTGCTGTCTGGAAGGTGTGGCTGGACGGGGACTGTCGCGGTCAGATCGCGACGGATGCTCGAAATCGGATGGTCGGGCGGTGTTCACGCGGGTGAGATTTGATTCCTCGACAGGGAATCCTGTCTGGATATGAGGCGGATGATGCTGCAGATAATGTTGCTGCTGTTGTTGCTGTTGAAGATAAAACTGCTGTTGCTGTTGCTGATGATGTT
This sequence comes from Pholiota microspora, assembly GCA_003314615.1. Classification (NCBI taxonomy): domain Eukaryota; kingdom Fungi; phylum Basidiomycota; class Agaricomycetes; order Agaricales; family Strophariaceae; genus Pholiota; species Pholiota microspora. The sequence continues at coordinate 98,257 of QFFD01000962.1, forward strand.
GCTGCTGCTGCTGCTGGTATTGTTGTTGCTGTTGTTGCTGAGCCTGAAGCTGCCGCTGTTGCTGGAATCGCAGCTGTTGGAGATACTGCTCTTGCTGTACTTTCTGTTGTTGTTGTAGATATCGCTCTTGCTCAATCTTCTGTTGCTGCTGCTGCTGTTGTTGCTGGAATTGCATTTGGAGTACCTGTTGCTGTTGCTGTTGTATCTGCAGCTGACGGTAGGCCTCCTCAGCCTCCCGGCGCTGCTGCAGGAGAATCTGCTCTTCCTGCGCGGTTAACACAGGCATCTGGCCCGCTACCACCCCAGGCTGCTGCTGCTTCTGTTGCTGTTGCTGTTGCTGTTGTATAGCGGGTGGATTCGGTACTTGTTGCTGAGGGGGTACATGGACGTCGATATATTCTTGCTCGGGAGCGCCATTCTCAGACGCTGTGTCTGACCCAGAATCGGCTTGATTGGGGGTCGCAGCCCCGCTCTCGCTCTCCCACTCGTCTTCGTCTTCGTCTTCGTCCTCTCCTTGGACGACAGGCGTAGTCTCCGTCTGGATGGAGAAGCCTTTCCCGTTAGTCTTGACGTGCTGCTGCTGTTGTTGTTGTACTTGGGCAGGCGGCGGTTGTTGTAATGGCGCCAGGCGGCGGGCCAGCTGTTCGCGCGAGTGCACTCGCTGGCTGCTGTTGGCGCGCGCAAAGGGCGGCTTTGCGCCGTGGTGCGCCTGTGAGAAAAGGGGCATGCGTAAGTTAATCTGTGACGATCGAAAGGGGGTGGTGTGGGTTATTAATACGATGATGGACGCGGGCGTGGGGGAAAGGTTATCGACCTATAAGGGAATGTATGTAGAGTATAGCACGTATGTGTAGTGTATCACTGTATGTGCATGTGGGGATATATAGACAGAGTAGCATTGGTTTGGTGTTGAGGCGAACAAGGAGAGAAAGGACAAAAAGGAAAAGAGAAGGGAGGTATGGGACAAACACGTACCTCGTGAGCGTAGCCGCCCTGCGTTTGAGCGCCAGAAGCAGCCTTCTTCGTCGCGGCCGCCAGCTGCTGCTTGACAGCCTGGGTATCCTTTGCTGCAGCGGTGAACTGAAGATTCGCGCCGAGACGGGTGCTCGACGACGAGCGCGAGTGCGAGCGCAGCTGGCCATTCCTGGTGGGTTTCGGCATGGCTCAAGTAATACCTCGAAAGCTTATAATTGCGATGCGTGCTCAAACTCGTCGCAAGCAGTGGTTATGCGCCGTGCAGCAGAAGAAAGGTGGGACAAGATGCGGGTCCCTTCGATGGTGACGCTGATAAGAAAAAGAGAGGAGAACTTGTGGCCGATGTTTATGTTGCGGCGGGCAGCTCCACTGTTCTCCAAACGCACCTGGGTGTGGAGATGCGCACGGGCGGAGCGTGCGAGTATGGCTTAACGGGGGGTGGGCTGGCGGCGGCGACGGCGGAAGTTCGAGGCTGGCGGGGGAGAGACGACCGACCGACCACAAGACCCAAGTTGATTCTGTCCAAACCTAAATGTCACACCTTCACGGCCCGAATGGCGGAGTCACGCCGGGCCTGTCACACGAAAAAAGACTACGGCCCGCCAGGTAGTCCTTTACAACACTTTCATCGACTGCGACGAGCTTGTTTCCTTACTACAACAACTTACTCTCCTAGGCCGACAGTCTTTGCTTTGGAACCTTGGATAAAACACTCGCAATCGAGCGCGCACATTCTCGCATATCAATTCATCACGACAAGTTCAGAACATGGAGAGAGTACACTACCAGCAGGAGCAGATGCTCGATGAGCTGAAGGATCTCGTGGAAAGAGGGCTCTTTACTGAGGTGCGTAGCCATTTCTTCAATGTCTACGAACGAACCTCATCTGTTTCGTTAATCCTTCAACTCTATCTTTGCTCGCCTTTGTCCAATGCCACACCCATCACATTCGCTCATCTGTCACGACTACTACTGCATCACTGCCCCCTCATCATATTTGTTCAAACTCACAGCAAGAGACACGCATGATCATGAAAAAGCGCACGGCGTTTGAGACCGCGCTCGTGCGCCGTGTTGCTAAAAAGGCGGATTACTTGCGCTACGCCGCGTATGAAATGGGACTTGAACAGCTGCGCCGCAAGCGCGTTGCGCGTATGAGTGAGTGTTTGTCTTATATTGATACACAGTAGCGGGAAAAACTTTACTACCTAATTACTCAACTCGTTCCAAATATAATTACTGACAACAACTTTACCTGCATTCACAGAACTTCCCCCAGGACCCGCAACATTATCTGACTACGCGCTCGTGCGGCGGCAGTTCCACATCTTCGAGCGCGCGGTGACCAAGTTCAAGGCCGACGTCGGACTGTGGGTACAGTATATCGAGGTCGCGAAACGCGAGGGCGCACGGGCGCTTGTTGGCAGGATCACGGCAAGGTGAGTTTATGTGCGATTGTCAAGTTATATTTTTTTTTGCTTCTGTCTTTTTGGTTTTGGTTTTTCTGTGAGGGCAGCGCTGAAAGCCCGACGTTTGCGAACTAAAACGACACCATGCTATGGGATGAGGCTCTCCGCAGACGAAGTATGCACTATAAATGCTTGCTTCGAACCCTCACGCCTTTACGAATGTTGCGCTCCGTCTGACGTCTCGTAACACGAGGAACAGATGGAGTACAAACAACCGCGTTCGCGAACTCCTTGTTCAGCGAATCTAGTCACCTTTTATGGGTAGCTATGTCCGTCTCCGCAACGACACCTTTCTTTGGGTCTTCGTGCTGTATTATATTTTTCCTGCGCGCATGGACGGTTACCGGCGTCATGCAACGTCACTAGATGCGCTACTGCGGGCTCGAGAAGACCTTCTCGATTCAAGAACCACAGCGCTAGAACCGCGCGTCGTTATCCTTCCTATCGGCGGTCTATGCGTCGATAGCGCTACTTCCCCGTATTGTTTGCATGGACACCTGTGTCATGCGCCATTGGAAGACGCGATGGCGCGGGCTGTGGGGTCCGAGCACCAGCGCTAGAATCTCGCGTTGGTCTCTTTTAGGCGGGTGGCTTGTGCGTCGCTACCACCTTTTCTTGTCCTGGTACAGTTCGCGTGGGGGGAGGAAGATTCCGCGCCTGATCGACGGGCATGTATTATATTGTTTTCGCCGTGCGTGGGGGATCGACTATACCAAGACACTTTCTACCAAGTTCTACGGGAGAATAGTGGAATGGTATCTCCTATAGCGCGAAAGGCGCCGAGCCACCTGCTCGATTCTGCGGAAATGATTAGCAGCACTTCGATTGCGCACTTCGATGTCAGACTAAATACGACATTCGCTCTCCTATGCAATGGCCTAGATGTCAACAGCTCTCTTCTTTTTCAGCGTCTGCGTTACGGCAGTCTCTATTTTCACTATTGCTTCATCGGCAGCGCAAGAGGCCTTTGTTTTATATTGTTTCGCTTTGCGCGCTACCGGTACAACCATGGTATGGTGTGTCATCGGCCTGCTCGATTCGGGTGTTGGTGGTTTGTGCGTCGATGGTGCTACTGGCTATGAAGGGACGAAAAAAGCTACAAAGATAATACGCTCGTACCTCGCATTATAGCCATTGTGTTATATTGTTTTCGCCTTGTGTACGACGGGTACCTCTATGGTGTGTCATCAATTTCGGACTGAGGATATCGGAGCATAGGAGATAACTCAGCTGAATGGGATGACAATGGACAACGTGTTGTGGACACACGTATGGGATCGGAACCGACGGCCTGGTGTTGTCTACATTTTTGGGTTGTGTTTTAATTTGGGGGCATGTGGGTGGGTGTATTATGTATGGGGGTCCGCATGGGAGAGATGACCGGGGGAAAGAGAGACGACATGATATCCATAGGCTGCACGCGTGATGCTGCGGACACGGGCGTCTGTGCAGCATGCATGCACGATGGTCTATTTTTTTCGCGTGGGGTTCTATTTTGCCTATTTTGCCTATTCGTTTTTTGTGTGGTGATGTGACGGGAGAGCTAATGACATGACAACAGGGCGCTGCAGATGCACCCCAACAAGCCGGGGCTGTTTATCCTGGCGGCGGGACACGAGCTGGAGCACCATTCGCCGTCGGCGGCGCGGATGCTGCTGCAGAGGGGCCTGCGACTGAACGGGGAGAGTATTGAGCTGTGGAGGGAATATGTGAAGATGGAGCTGGGATTCGTGGAGAGTTTGCGGCGGAGGTGGGAGGTGTTGGGGATCAGGGAGCCGGAAAAGAAGAAGAAGGAGGACCCGAGCAGTGCGATCATGGGCGAGGCGATGGAGGCCGAAGCGTTGGAGGAGGGCGCGGCGGCGGCGGCGGCGGAGTACGAAGCGGAGGATGAGGCGGGAGCGGCAGCGCGGCGGGCGGTGCTGGAGGGCGCGATAGTGGAGAGCGTGATAACGAGCGCTGGGCAAGGTAAGTGGGCGCGAAGACGTGCGACGCATGTGCTGACTGGGTATTAATAGCGGTGCCGCGGGTGGAGCTGTTCGAGGAGATCAAGGGCGTGATCTGCGGGTTTCCGTTGGCGGAGGGCGTGCGGCGGAAGCTTCTGGAGCATCTGTATGCGGTGCTGGGATGCGTGCTGCCGGACTCGCCGCGCGCGTTGGTGTTGCGGGCGATGCGGTGGGTGCCGGCGGGGGACGGCACGGCACGGGTGGCCGGACTGGCGCAGGCGGCCGGCGAGCTGAGGGCGGGCGGGCTGGACGGCGGGGCGTACCGGAGGTGGGTGGACGGGCTGGGCGTGGACGCAAGCATGGTGAGCGCGGTGTTGTGTGTGTGCGTGCGTGGACTGACAGCCCCCAGCGAATGTATCTCCTGGGCGTGGGAAGAGGATGATGGGTGCACATGTACTGCGGATGCCGTATATAGGAATAGTGTAGCGAGCACATGGCAGCAATCGTTCTTGGTCTCTCCCTCCATCTCGTGTTGAGCTCGCTGGGCGCCGCCCCCTGCATGCATCGTCGCCCCGCCAGCTCAGACAACAAGCCGGTCTCGTCTGCGTCGTGAGCGAGCGAATGTTGCAGTATCCACAACCGCTGCCCCCGCTCGCCCTCAAGTCCCAGAGGCCGTCCGTCAATTCCAGGCGCCGCGACTTGAGGAAGGAGCCCCTTGCCATCTCAACCCCCATCTCCCCAGACCCCTCCTTCTTTGCCCGACCCCTCCCTGTTCTTTCTCCCCGTGTCCGCTCCGCAGCCCCTTCTATCGACTCTCATTCTCTCCACGACGTCCTCGTTCCCGGAGACGTCGTCGGCGATGGTTTCTTCCTCCAGGGCGAGCAGATCCGCACCGTTTCCAATGCCGCCGCCCACCACAGCGATCCAGCAGCAGAGTTCGAGGTCGTCAAGCAGCTCGGTACTGGCAGCTATGCCGTCGTCTATCTCGTCAAGGAGGTCATTTCCCGCCCTGCTCCATCCGAGGACGGCCACATGTCCATCGCCCCTATGGACTTTGAGGCCCCCAAGGCCGTCGTTTACGGGAGAAACTACGCTATCAAGTGTCTCTCAAAGGCCGATCTAGACGAGGAGGCCCTTGCAGTTCAGATGTCAGAGGTGTGCCCTTGTCTTTTTTCCCCTCTTTTTGTCTTTCTGTCGTTCAACCACTTTTTTTTTTTTGTATTTTCTCAGGTTACCATCCACCAAACTTTACATATTCACCCCAATATCGTGACTCTCTACCGCACTCTTGAAACTTCTTCTTTCTTGCTGCTTCTCCTCGAGTACGTCCCCGGAGAGGACCTTTTTTACTTTCTCGAACAGGCCCGCGACCACTATGATCTCGACCCCACCGACTCGTCAGTCTCCCCATCCAACACTCCCCCAACTCCCAGTCTCCTTTCCAATCTTCATCCCTCACGTCTGCTCTCCCGCACCCGTCTTCGTCTTATCGCTTCCATGTTCAGTCAGATGTGCGACGCTGTTGCTGCCTGTCACGCTCAGAATGTCTATCACCGCGATATCAAGCCCGAAAACTTTATCGTCACTGATGGCTTCATGACCTCCCCCGACGGTCGTTCTGAGCGTAAGGTTATCGTCAAGCTTACTGACTTCGGCCTCTCTACAACCGAGTTGGAATCCGCAGATATGGATTGCGGTAGTGCTCCCTATATGAGCTATGGTGCGTGTTCTATGCGCCCTCAGCCCTATTGCATAGCACTGAAACAATGGCATTAGAATGCAGAAATAATGTTGCCCCTACTTATCGCCCCCGTGCTGCCGATGTCTGGTCCTTGGGCATCGTGCTCATTAATATGTACGTATCGTTCTGCTGCCGCTGCTGCTGCGTGGGAATCAACCAACCCTAAAAACTCTCTTGCAGGCTGTATCATTTTAATCCTTGGACCGACACTGCGGAAGGCGCTTGTTCTTCATTCGATGTATACCTCAAGGATCCTGTCAATTTTTTCATGACTCGGTTCATGGGGATGACCCGGCCCGTCGCCGATGTGCTCGCGAACAAGGTGTTCTGCATCCTCCAGGACCCGCACGACGATTCCCCGCGCATGGAAGCCGCTGAATTTGGAGCCTGGGCTCGCAATCTTCCCACCCTGTTGGGCAATCACGGTGTCCATCGAACGGTGTCCTCCGGGTCCGCCACCCAAGGTCATCGGATTTCTCTGTCTATACCGCTGTCCCATAGACCGTCCTCCAGGCACCCGTCGGGCTCTACGACGGCCGTGAGGACGCCGGCCATCCCCGCGCGCACGCTCTCACGTGCACCCTCGCTCGAGCCACCGTACGAGCGCGAGCAGCTGTCCACCGTCATTGATCAGGACAACGAGGACGAGGCCGAGGACGGCGATTTCGAAATTGAGGGTATGACTTCGCGCTCCACATCTACTAACAAGCGGCGGAAACGTGGGGCTAGGAAGGGCAAGGGTGCCATCCCTATGAGTCCAACTTCGCCGCAGGACAATACGCTTGCGACCCTGGCCGACGCTTCTCAGTCGCTTGCGCGCGAGATTAGTATGGCATCCAAGTCTTCCTCCAAACGCTCCGGCTCCAACAAAGGTAGGAAGCCGTTCGAGCCTGTAGCTATGTACCCCATCCCTACGGCGCTGCTTTCTCGCACCGTTCCTGCTAACGACCCTCCTTTCGTATCTGCCTCTGTCCCAGCTCCTCCAACACCTGTCACAAAGAAGCCGTCCAAATGGAAGCTCAGCTTTGGAAAGAACAGCGCATCAGCGCTCGCTGCGAGCGCGGCGGCGTCTGCTGCGGCTGGGCGCATTTCGCCTGTCGAAGAGGTGTCACCGCCGACGTCGCTCGATCTTTCACCCGCCAAGGCTATGGCGTCTACTGCTAGCAATGTCGCGAGTCTGCTCATGGGGCTCAACGCACCGCCTGCGTCGTCGACACCACCTATGTTCGTTCAGCCCAACGCTGCTGCCTCCTCATCCTCATTCTCGCTGTCCGCGGCGGATTCAGATGCAGCCTCGACCTGGAGTCGGGGCCGTCGTGGTGTGCGCGACCCCTCGCCGCTTGGGCCGCATGGGGCTGCCCGCCAACCCGCGAGCCGGTCGCCTGGCTATGCGCTCTCTGCGGCGGGCCCGCATGCGCGGTCGCTGCACTCTCTTCACCATCCTCCTTTGCCTCCTCAGCCACTTCCCGGCGTGCCTACAGTCGAGCCATGGGCGACCAGCTACAGTCGCTCCGACCGTGCTGTGTCACCGAACAGCACTCGCAGTGGGACGACGGGGGCGGAGAGGGGTGCGCCGGCGGGACGCAATGGTGCTGCTGTGTCGTCGTCTGCCAGCTCGGTCGTGTCGGCCAACTGGCGCAGCTCGATGAGCACATCTAGCAGCGCTGGGACGTCGACGTCTGCGTTTACGCGTTACAGCAACTCCAGTGCGCGCAGTGTCAGCACTACCGCAACGAGCGTGAGCTCTGCGAGCTGGCGCACCAGCGTCAAGCCCAGCTCGACTTTCTCTGGCCAGACTGGTTACTCGCAGGGCAACATTCCCAAGAACATCAAGAGTGAGTTTCAGTGTATTTTATGAACGCATATATTTTTGCTTATCGACGTCTATTCTTTCTCTATCTAGTCATGGACGGTGTACCTTGGGAGTTGGATCAGCTCCCGCGCGGGCAGCACCCCAACCCCGTTGGCGACATCTTCGGCTCGCCGCCCGTCCGCAAGCAACGCACACGTAAGCCACCCAAGGACCTCAAACTCGACACCATCAACGAGCGTCCGTCCGGCGGAACCCAGCATGCAGGCGTCGGCACCTCGGGTCCTGGCGCGCATCCGCACTCCTTGCAGCAACATCAACCGCCGCACAACGGCGCTGCGCCCCAGCTGCACGCGCATCCGCAGCAGAAGGGGACTGTGGCGGCGGCGCCGGCGGGAGTGCACATGCGACGCGATGCGGCTACGAGTACGACGGATCTCACGGGTATGAAGGAGGATGCGGACGGGAAGAAGGTGAACAAGACGCAGATCAATGCGCTCGCGAAGCTGTTGTCTGCGATGCGGAGATGATGAAGGTGGTGGTGGTGGCGGCGGCGGTGGTGGTGGCGGATGAATATGATGATGATGACGACGTGACGATTGATGATGACCCATGGACAATTTACTGAGCTGCTCGCTGTGCTTGCTTGGAGGATTTGTTCCCCCTGCCCCTCCCATTCCTTTCCTAATATCCAAGATACACCTTGCCCTCCTCACCCACCCTTCCGTAATTCACCCAACCTCTCTCTTCCTCTCTTTCTGTGGGTTTGGTACTTTCTTCGTAAGGCTCGGATGTCGGGATTCGCGCATGGCCGCAGGCAAGCACAAGCATAGGCAAGTAGGAGAGGGCGTGGAGAAGATGAAGAAGTCGGCAGGCAGGCAGCAGCAGCAGCAGAACACAGACACACAGACACACGCAGAGAAGCGGCATTACGGACCTCGCATTTGTTTTCGCAATCCCACTTCAAACCCTTCTCCTCTTCCCAACCCAACCCAATCCATTCTCCCCTTCCCCTTCCCCTTGCACCTCCTCCCCGAATTCTCCCTATTCCTCCTTATTTTCCCCACCTCCCCACTTACCCCCATTCCC